>PVLA01008665.1:0-18465 GCA_004027455.1 Hydrochoerus hydrochaeris
TTTTTCTGCAGACCATGCTCAAGCCCATTTCTGGGAGACACATCCTGAAGGTCTTAAAATCACAGAGGTCATCAAGGAACCAATAACTCACCCCACTACAGGGTTGACAATCCCAAATTTGGGGTAGCCCCCACAGTGCATACATACCCACTAAGACACTAGACCACTTTAACTGACATGATGACAATCATAGCATACTTGAGTAACACATGGGTCATGGGAACCTCAAGGTGCCCCAGAACTGTCTCTCTCTCTCTGTCTCTCTGTCTCTCTGTCTCTCTCTCTCTCTCTCTCTCTCTGTATTCCTTTCTCTGCTCAGGGCAGGTTTGCCTTGTAATTTACAAGTTCCATTGACTGGTGCTAGGTCTGAGAGATTTCTCAGGCAGACACTCAAAGACAGGGTGCACGCCAAGATTCCAAAAGCATCAGCACTGAAATTCAGGCTCATGAGTCTGTCTTCTGGGGTTACAGCGGTGAGAATAGCATGAGACTACAGGGAGGTTGAGCCCTGTAGCCACCCATGGTTGCCTAGCTCCCAGGCTGGAGGAAAAGAGAAGGAGGACAAGGCTGTGTATGAGAAAAAGCAGGCAAGTTGAGGTGACAGCCAACATTTGCCAGATAGTAGTGAATCATGGTACTGGGTGGTCAGGGCTGCAGCCTACATAACCTCCTGGTATAGTCATCAAAGTCTACAAAGTGACCTGAAGCTCCTCCTTGTAAGAGACACACTATATGTTCTGCTCTCTGTAGCAATGGGTGCCTTATCTGGGCAGGAGCAACATGAGGTCCCTCACTGGTGATTTTGAATGGGACTGTTAAGCATCAGGGCCTAGACACAGGAATTTCTTTGCTCTGATAAGGATCTGGACCAAACTATCATGAGCATATTCACTAATAGGATCAGAGAGAGCAGTAAGAGTGTGTGAGCAGAGACAAGCAACCATTAAGAATGGGGACAGTGCAGTTACTCTAACGTTGCTTCCTCCCTCCACCCAGGCAAGGCTGCTGCACAGGACTGAAAAATGTCCCGTGTTCAACTGGGGAAGATTCTCCTTAGCAATGTTACCCAGCACCCATATACTCACAATAAGATCCAGGAACCATCAGGTATGTGAAAAATAGAGACAGAGAAATAGATGAAGGATGCTTCCCAGGAAACCAAAAGGAAAATGTTACCCAGCAGTTCAAGTCCGATGCATAGTGATGATTTTGAGGAAGAAACACTGGGAGATGATATTCTTAAGACTAAATCCTAAACACTGGGAGATGATTTTCTTAAGACTAAATCCTGGCACAAAAAGTCATAAGATTATGAACCTATCATACCAGATAGGTGAGTTCACAGTGGTTATAAGGAGTTTGAAGAATTTGAAACAGACAGTAGTGATCAATAGGACATACCAATAGGGAAAAAATCTCCCAAGATAAAATCATCCCATAAACTTAAGAAGTCAAAGAAGATTCACCAAAAAAAAGAAGAAGAAAAGAAAAAGAAAAGATCACACATACAAAGAAAAAAAACAGAAGAGAAGCAAGAAAGAAGCCACAGATGTAACAGCAGATACCTCAAGCAAGTTCTCAGAAGAAACCAGCACTTCTAGTACCAGGAAAAGGAAGCAGCCACATAAGCACAAGAACAAATCCAGGAGTGCATGCAGTGCCACCCTTGGACGGACCTTTCTTGCACCAGGCACACTTTTCCTGTGGTCTCCCTGCACCAGCCCTGAGCACAATGCTGCCAGCCTGCTGCCCTCAAAGACCCTCCCCACATCCTGGAACAAGTACTGCTGTTCATGTTTGGCTCCCACTTCCTATCCCAGAACCTTGAATTGCAGGGGACTAATCATGCTGAGTTGATGGGCGACCCAGTAACCCCTCACCCGAACAGAAGACCTCAGCAGGCTCCAGTCAGTATGGTGAGTTTGCCCCTAAAACAGAGGCCTTCAGAGGGTAAATAGCAGTAGTAGCAAAGCTCCCTTCAGCTGTAAGACCTTGGAGAGCTTGGCAAGGATGTAGGTGACACCTCCCTCCACATAGAGAACAGGTTGAGGAGTGTGCCAATAAATTCACACAAATTGGAGAAAATTAAAAGGGCTATGAGATACCCAGTGACACAGTAGTGTCTCAGCAAAGTCAAATAACATAGACAGGGAGATCTAGTGACCTGTAATAACCTGAAGACTTAGCAACAACAGGAGCTAAAGGTTGACTTACATCAATACTCCTATGTTAGGCAGCCCAAGAAGAATATAGGAACCACTCATCAGGACCTGCAGGAGAAATTCAGGAGACTGGCCCTCCTCTTCATTGTGGTAATTAATAATTAGACAAACATCAATTGCATAGTAGGACCCTAACATACACACTACCAACAGTTATGACTATTGGGACTGAAAAGCCAAGTATTAGCTCAAAGGTGAAAATGACAAAATGAAAAAGCAAAATGCAATCTCAAACATCTAGTCCATCAGGAACAAGAACAGGTGACAGTGAAATAGAGGATTTTAAAGGTAATACACCAGAAATCTCTGCAAAGATAGCAAATGAAATGAAGAAACAAATCCATTAGGCTATATAGGAAATCAAATTAGAAATAATTTCTCATGTAAAGACAGAAATAACAACCTTAGTAAATGAGTTGCTCCGCATAGCTAGAGAAGAAATAAATTTAAAAAATACAGGAGCATGGGAAATTGATTGAAACCTTAAATGAACAATATAAAAAACAAGAAGAATCCATGAAACAAATTCAGAGATATCCAAGAAACAAAAAATTCTATTGAAAGCTGGCAAAACCATTTAAATGAAGCTGAGGATAGAATTTCAGACCTTGAGGACAGGATCACAGATAGCAATCATAAAAGGGTAGAATTTTTAAAAACAACAAAGCAGCATGAAATGACAATCCAGCAGCTTCAAGATGATTCCAAGAAAAACAATATAAGACTAATAGGCATCAATGAAGATGCAGGAGTCATTGCAAATGAGATCGGTAAACTACTCACAGAAATAATAGCAGAAAATTTCCCAAACATGGGGAAAAATCTGATGTACAGATATGTGAGGCATATAGAATGTCAAACGGCCATAACCAACACAAATCTACACCCAGACATACAATAATTAAGATCCCAGACATACAGGATAAAAAGAAAACACTAAAAGTTTTAGAGAAAAGACACAATTCACCTATCAAGGAAACCCCGTTACAATCATGGCAGGCTTTTCAATGCAAACTTTCAAGTTAAGATAAGCTTGAGGTGAAGTATTTCAATCCCTAAAAGAAAACAACTTTCAACCCAGAAAAAATGTCTTTCAAATTTAATGGAGAAGCAAGATTCTTCCATAACAAGTACAACTGAAGACATTCATGTCCACCAAACTAACCTTAGGAAGAGTACTGAAAGACATATTAGATAGAGATAAAAATGACCACAAACTCCAGAACAACAACAGGCAGGACAAGAAATTAAATAAGGGAAAAAATCACAAAAAAAACAACAGGAACATAACATGATAAAATTGAGCCAGTACATATGAGTTATATCCATAAATGTAGATGGCCTCCATTTACCTACCAAAAGAAATAAGTTGACAGAATGGATCAAGAAACAGGATCCCACAATATGCTATATTCAAGAACATCTAGCTCAAAAGGAAACTCATAGATTAAAAGTCAAAGGATTGAAAACAGTATTCCATGCAACAGGAACCCAGAAAAAAACAGGGGTAGCTATTCTGTTTGCAGACAAAGTGAACTTCAAACTTGAAATGATTAAAAGAGATAAAGAAGGCCACTACATACTTGTTAGTGGAAAACTTCAAGAGGAAGAACTAACAATTATAAATGTATATGCACCAAATACAGGAGCACCCAACTATTTAAGACAAATACTAATGGACATGAAAAAACAAATACACAAGAACACAATTGTAACAGGGGACATTAACACTGTCACAGAGAGATATATCAACTTGACAAAGAAACAATAGAACTGAATCATATCAGTGAGCAAATGGGCTTAGTGGATGTTATCAGAGTGTTCCACCTGACCACATCAGAATATACATTCTTCTCAGCTGCACATGGGACTGTCTCCTAAATAGACCACATATTAACTCATAAAATATTAAGTAAATGCAAAGAGTCTGAAATTATCCATTGCATAATATCTGACCATAGCACTCTGAAATTGGAAATCAATGGCAAAAATATGCAAAACCTGCATAAATACATGGAAACTAAATAACAACCTTCTGAACAACCAGTGGGCTATAGGGGAAATTAAAGAAGAAATTTTTTAAAAACTACAATTCAATGAAAATGCAGATACAACATATTATAACCTGTAATACACAATGAAAGCAGTCCTAAGAGGAAAATATATAGCAATAAATTGTCACATCAAGAAAACAGAATGAGCACAAATAAATAACCTAATGCTATATCTCAAGCTTCTAGAAAAGGAAGAGCAGGTCAAGCTCAAAGCTCATAGAAGAGAGGAAATTGTAAAGATCAGAGCAGAAATTAATGCAATTGAAACTTAAAAAAAAAAGAATTAATGAATCAAAGAGCTGGTTTTGGTTGGAACTTTGGGTGCTGGGAGAACAGGCAGACTACTGGCCTCCCTGGTAAGCAACTGGGGGCCTAGCAAGCCTCCAGTGCACCAGTGCGGGAACTATCAGTGATTCCTGAGCTTTGCATCATGTTGGAACTTTGGGCACTGGGAGAACAGGCAGCCTACTCGCCACCCTGGTAAGAAGCTGGGGCCCTGCTGCTACAATCTCTTTCTACAATCTCTTTGAAGGCAAATATTTTTATCACTGTTTTGCTCAGTTTTGATTAATGGTACTGCTTTATTCAATATTCTGTTTTTAAAAGTTCGATATTTCCTTCCATTTTCCTCTATTTGATTGAAAAAACAGCTAATGTGAACAAAATGGGCTGTACTATTGAGCCCATTGCTCGTGTCCTGGTGACCTGCTCTGAGGTTCTGTGGTAGTTTTACTGCACTGTGGTCACATGGGTTTGTTCTGTCTTGTTCTGCTGTATTTTGCTACCTTCAAAAAAAAAGTGGATAAGAAAGTAACAAAATACCTCCAAAAATCTCCCAACTCCACCAAAGCTGATCCATGGATCATGGATGAGGAGAAACTCAAAAACAAGGCAACAGAATTATATAAGGTGATTAAAAGTATATAACAACAACAAAACAAGTCAGTAAGGTACTGAGCAACCTGAAATAGGATATAACTAAGCAGATAATGGACTTGAAAAGTAAAAAGAAGAAAAGAAAATTCTCTAGAGGATATGGCTGCATGTATGTTTAAGTGTGTAGGATTGATAACCATGTTGCTAAGTTGTTACTGGATCATTGAACTTCTTTGCAGTCTCACTGTTTGAATGTCCACTTTGTATGCTTTAATTTTGTAACTTTAACAACTAGGTCTAACAAGACAATATGTAATTTATCAGCTCGTGATTTCTTACTGCTTTTTTTTCTGAAATTCTGTATTGTTTCTACCCCTTTTTCTGTTTTGCTTCTCTTTAAATAAAAAAGCTGGTTTTTTGACAGAATAAACAAATTGATAAACCTCTAGCCAACTTTGTCAAGATAAAGAAAGGAAAAACTTGAATTCATGCAAAAAGAACTGAAAAGAGGAAAATTACTACAGATCCCATGGAAATTCAAATGATCATGAGTACCTACTTTAAAAATCTCTGCTCACATAGGGTAGAAAACACAGAAGAAACAGACAGGTTTCTAGAAACATATGAACTATCAAAGTTCAGTCAAGAAGATATAACAATTTTGAACAACCCAATATCAGCTATGGAAGTTGAAAACATGATTAAAAACTTTCCAACAAAGAAAATCCCAGGGCCTGATAGATTCATGGCTGAATTCTATAAGAAATCTGGAGAAGATTTGATGCCAATACTCCATAAACTCTTCAGTGAAACTGAAAGAGAAGCAATCCTCCCTAACTCATTCCTGGAGGCAAATATCATGCTGATATCAAAACCAGAGAAAGACCTAACTAAAAAAGGAGAACTATAGGCCAATCTCACTAATGAACATTGATGCAAAGATTCTCAATAAAATACTGGCAAATGGAATGCAGCAAATCATCAAGAAGTTATCTTAACCTTCAAGTTAAGATGAGCTTGGAGTGAGGTATTTCAAGCCCTAAAAGAAAACAACTGTCAAAATAGAATGATGTACCCAGCAAGACTGTCTTTCAAATTTAATGGAGAAACAAGATACTTCCATGACAAAGAACAACTGAAGAAATTCATGTCCACCAAACCAACCCTAGAAAAAGTACTGAAAGACATGCTAGATAGAGATAAAAATGACCTGAATCTCCAGAACAACCAGAAAGAAATCACCAGGCTGGACAAGAAATTTAATGAGGAACAAAAGCAGGAAGCCAACAATAGGAACACAACATGGCAAAGTCAAGCCAGTACATATGTGATATCCATAATGATAAACTGGCTCAATTCACCTATCAAAAGAAACATGTTGACAGAATGGATCAAGAAACAGGATTCCACAATATGTTGAATACAAAAAACACATATGACTCAAAAGAAAACTCATAGATTAAAAGTCAAAGGATTGAAAACACTATTCCATGCAACAGGAACCCAGAAAAAATCAGGGGTAGCTATTCTGTTTGCAAAAAAAAAAAAAAAGTAAACTTCAAACCTAAAGGTTTGAAAGAGATAAAGGCCACTACATACTTGTAAGTAGAAAACTACAAGAGGAAGAACTAAGAATCATAAATATATATGCACCAAATATAGGAGCACTGAACTATATAAGACAAATACTAATGGGCATGGAAAACCAAATACACAAGAACTCAATTGTAATAGGAAACTTTAACACCCTATTGTCACAAAGAGATAGATCAACTAGACAAAAAGTCAGCGATGAAATAACAGAACTGAATCATACCTGTGAGTGAATGGACTTAGTGGATGTTTACAGAGTGTTCCACCCAACCACATCAGAATATACATTCTTCTCAGCTTCACATGGGACTGTCTCCAAAATAGACAATATGTTAACCCATAAAGTATTGTTAACTAAATGCAAAGGGAGTGAAATTATCCCATGCATAATATCTGATCATAACGCACTAAAATTGGAAATCAATGGCAAAAGAATCTGCAAAACCTGCATAAATACATGGAAATTAAGTAACAAGTAACAACCTTCTTAATAACTAGTGGGTTACAGATGAAATTAAAGAAGAAATAAAACAATACTTCTAATACAATGAAAATGTAGATACAACATATTCTAAGTATGCAGTGAAAGCAGTCATAAGAGGAAAATATATAGCAATAAACAGTCACATCAAGAAAATGGAATGAACACAAATAAATAACCTAATGCTACATCTCAAGCTTCTAGAAAAGGAAGAGCAAATCAAACCCAAAGCTCATAGAAGAGAGGAAATTGTAAAGGTCAGAGCAGAAATTAATGCAGTTGAAACTAAAACAAAATACAGAATTAATGAATCAAAGAGCTGGTTTTTTGAGACAATAGACAAAATTGATCAACCCTTGGCCAACCTTATCAAGAAAAAGAAAAAAAAACCTCAAATCCATGCAATGTGGACTGAAAAGAAGGAAATTACTACAGATCCAATGGAAACTCAAAAGATCATGAACACCTACTTTGAAAATCTCTACTCACATATGGTGGAAAACACAGATTTCCAAGAACATATGAACTACCAAAGCTTAATCAAGAAGATATAGCAATTTTGAATAACCCAATATCAGCTACTGAAATGGACAACATGATTAAAAACTTGCCAACAAAGAAAATCCCAGGTCCTGATAGATTCATGGCTGAATTTTACAAGAAATTTAAAGAAGATTTAATGCCAATACTCCTTAAACTCTTCAATGAAATTGAAAGAGAAGCAGTCCTCCCTAACTCATTCTTGGAGGCAAATATCACTCTGATACCAAAACTAGAGAAAGACCCAACCAAAAAGGAGAACTATAGACCAATCTCACTAATGAACATTGATGCAAAGATTCTCAATAAAATACTGGCAAATGGAATGCAGCAAATCAAGAAGATTATACACCATGACCAAGGGGGATTTGTTCCAGGAATGCAGGGATGGTTTAACATATGCAAATCAATAAATGTAATACACCACATCAACAGAACCAAAAATAAAAATCACTCTATCATCTCAATAGATTCAGAAAAATCTTTTGATAAAGTCCAACACCTTTTCATGATAAAACCCCCACAGAAACTCAGAATAGATGTTATCTACCTCAATTTCATAAAGGCCACTTATAACAAAGCCAACATTATACTAAATGGACAAAAACTGAAAGCCTTCACTCTAAAATCAGGAACAAGACAAGGATGTCCACTATCACTATTCCTATTTAATGTAGTGCTGGAAATATTATCCAGAGCAATCAGACAAGAGGGAGAAATAAAAGGAATAAAAATAGGAAAAGAAGAAGTTACATTATCATTATTTGCAGATGACATGATACTCTACATAGAAAACCCCAAAAACTCCATTAAAAGACTATCAGAGGTAATAAACAAATTCAGCAGCATAGCTGGATACAAAGTCAACACTCATAAATCAATAGCATTCATGTACACAAACAAAAAACTCACTGAGAGAGAAATTGTGGAAATATTGCCTTTCACAATAGCATCTAAAAAATGAAATACCTAGAAATCAACCTAACCAAGAATGTAAAAGACCTATATGCTGAAAATTATACTACTCTAAAAAAAGAGATTGAAGAGGATATTAGAAAATGGAAGGATATTCCTTGCTCTTGGTTAGGAAGAGCCAACATTGTGAAAATGGCCATAATCCCAAAACTGTTATACAGAGTTAATGCAATCCCAATCAAAATACCATTAACAGAACTTACAGAGAAAATATTCCTAAAATTCATTTGGAATCAGAAGAAACCTAGAATAGCAAAGGTGATTTTGAGCAACAAAGACAAGACAGGAAGGATCTCAATTCCTGACTTGAAACTATACTACAAAGCCACAGTGATTAAAACAGAAACACTAAATCTACTAGAAGACAAGGTAGGTAGAAATCTTGGAAACATAAGGGTAGGCAGAGAATTAATGAACAAAATACAAACCACATGGGAAATACTTCCCCAAATCAATAACTGGAATCTCATATTACTAAAAAGATTTTGCACTTCAAAAGAAATCACCAACAAAGTGAAAAGAAAATCCACAGAATGGGAAAAAAATTTTAGCCAACAATCCCTCAGACAAAAGACTTATATCCAGAATATATAAAGAATTGAAAAACATCAAACCCCTCAAATTCAAAGACCCTCTCCAAAAATGGGTATCTGAGATGAACAAACAGTTCTCAAAGGAAGATATACAAATGGCAAATAAATACATGAAGAAATGTTCACCATCACTGGTCATTCAAGAAATGTAAATTAAAACAACACTGAGATTTCACCTCACTCCTGAAAGAATGGCTGCCATTAAGAAATCAACTGATAACAAATGTTGGTGAGGCTGTGGGGGAAAAGGAAGACTTCTCCACTGTTGGTGGTAGTGTAGACTGGTGCAGCCACTATGGAAATCAGTATAGATATTCCTCAACACACTAGGATTGGAAGTTCCATTCAATCCAGCTATTCCCCCCCCCCCGGTATTTTCCCAGAAAAATTGAAAAAGTCATGTCACAGTGATATATGTGCAACCATATTCATAGCAGCACAATTTGTATTAGCTAAAACTTGGAAATAACCAAAATGCCCATAAACTTCAGAGTGGATGAAAAAGATGTGGTATTTTTATACAGTAGAATACTACCCAGCTATAAAAAGAATGATCTTGAGGCCTTTATAATAGAGGCAACTTGAGATTATCTTCATAAGTGAAATAGACAAGATTCACATTAGTAAATATCACATTGTCTCTCTAGTGTAAAAAATAATAAAAACTGAAAAAATAATAAGTAATAAATAAAAATGTATAATAGATATTGTAAAATTGAAAGAGAAGGAAAGTGCTCTAAAGATATAACTTGCATATAAGTGTGTAAGATAGATGACCATATTAATAAGTTTTCATTGGATAATTGAACAGAATGGTTTGCACTGTCAATGTTTCAGTGTCTATCCACTTTTTATGCTCTGATTTTATAACATGAACAACTATTTCTAAGATGATGATATGTAATATATCAACTAGCAATTTCTTAGGGTGAATTTTTCTTTTTTTTATCTGTATTATTCTACCTGCTAACTATTTTTTTCTTTCTTTAAATAAATAAAGAAAAAATCCAGGAAAAAGACTCTCAAAAACCAGTTATATTTTTAGGAGCAGAAAAATCTCACTTCCAAATTAGATTTTTCAGTGTGTAGTAGTTCTGAAGAAAGTGAGGAAAGAGACATTAAGAAAACCAAAAGGAAAAAGAGAGAGGAAAAAGTCATGTCCATGTTTTAGCTAACAGTGAAGCACAGAAAAGGAGAAACAAATGCACAAAATGTAAAGTGGCTACAGACAAAAGATCTGCTGAGAGCTCAGAGGATGACTAAATAGGAAAGAAATGTTCTTGTTTCCCACTTGACTCAGAATATTTACAGCTCTTACACTACCTAACAGTTTCTGCTAGTGACTCCTTCAGCACAGGGAATCTGAAGTCAGAACTGTTTTGTGCCATCTGTGCAAGTTTTGATCTGTTAAACTTGACCCTCTTTCCTTGTTAATAGGGAATCCATTATTTTGTTATGAAGGTTTCTTGAAGAGATTCTTTTCTGTATGTGATTAACTACACTAAATGTGATTATAGTGTATAGTACATATATAGCAAATTAAAGGACTCAGAAAGCCAATATTGACCTGGGTACACCTATTGGAATGTTGAATTGAGGGAAATTAAGGACTGGGTCAAGAGGTGGATTGGAAGCAGGGCTATGTGATGTGGTAGGATAAGGGAACATTACGCAGCTCTCTGTCATTTATAGTGGGTGTCAAAACTAACTTACTTTCAAACTTGATGCTTTAATTATTCTGTGTTTCAACCCCATAGCTGAGGTCTGGTTTACTTAGTGATAAAATGGGTATAAGAACAAACATCCTTTCACAGTAACATCCACAGACAACTGTTAAAGGGGACCAGAGCTTTCTCCTTTTCTTTATAGCCCTCACATCTGCTAACTGGACAGTAGATGGCTTTGTAGTTCCATTGTTGTATATTCCATAAATACATTGATATTTGAAATTATTTCTTTTTTATTTTGAAGGGAATAAAACCAAATGAAATAAAACAAAAGAGAGGCAATCAAAACAAACAATAAATGTGGTACAGGGTCTTAAAACAAGATAAAAGAAAATCAATAATGGCTACCATAATGCCTCTTGTTAACTTTAAAATAACTGCCCTTACCATCAGGCATAATAAAATCAAATAAAACAAAACAGAATAAAACCAATCAAAACAAAGCAATGGGGGAGGAGCTAAAGATAGCTGATCAGTGAGCAACAAAAATACAAAGCCTCCTGGGAGAAACAACTCATATGCCAGAAAAAAACATCCTGGAGAGACCCAGACAGAGGGAGATGGATCCTCTTGCCACAGGAAGAAATTAAAACATAAAAAAACTCATCAAACATGCAGTCTCAGGGCTACAATTGGAACAGCTAAAATTACTGGACACAGCATTTTCACTGTGACCTGCCAAGTTTGTGCTGGCCTGAATTTGCAAATTCGTGCCGGCTGGCAGAGCCGCCCAATCTCATTCCCACTGCCACTCACAGGAGCCACAGGAGTGCTGAAGTCAGGGGTTGGTGAGCCCAATAGAGAGCAGAGCCAGCAAAGGGACCTTCATTAATCCACGGTCAGTACTGGGAATGAGACCCCAAACACACTGGAGGGGGGCAACCAAATGGGTGACATGTTGGAATCAGACAGGAGGAGCCTGAACTGAGAGTGACAGTGACTTCAGTTGGTTGCTTCCTCCACAGAGCAGATTCATAGGGTTTGCTTAGACTGGGTCTCACCCTTAGCCAGGTCCCAATGAGCCTTCCCAAATCGATCCCTTGCACCTAGCATGCACTAACCTGGTGAAGACCCCTGAAGTTTGGCTGGCCCAGTGGGGAGGGGCCAGCATACACAGCCCCTGCTTACATTTCAGTGACAAGAGCAGGCAGGAGAGGGTGGAGGTCCTTCACTGGCATGCTTTGGAGGAACCGTGGCAGACAGGGAAAGGGGCTAGGACCTCCACTGTATAACTGTGTGGAGGAAGCTGGGACCATGACAGGAGAGAGAGGCACAAGGAGACCCCCAGCCCAGAACACTGAGAGCACTGATCCAGGAGAGGGAAAAACAAGGGAGACTGAGAGTGGCAAACATGCAACATCAGACATGGCTTCAGTAGACATTAAGAGATATCTTTGGGACTTAGTAGATGAACTCAAAACTGAAATATTAAATCAGGTAAAGCAAGATATGAGTAGAGTAATAAAAGAAATGCTAAGCATTTCTCAGGAAGACATAGACAGAAGAAGGGAGGAACACCAAAAAAGGAAAGAAACATTTGATAAAGAATATAAAGAAAATATAGAATACATAAGGCAGATTCAAAGAGATTATCAGGAAACTAAAAACCCCATTTAAAGCTGGCAAAACACCTTAAAAGAAACTAAGGATAGACTATCAAAACTTGAAGACAAGTTTGCAATGTGTGATCATAAAAGGGAAGATCTCTTAAAAATAACAAGGAAACCGACAGTAACAATACAAAAGCTAGAAGACGACAAGAGAATTTTAGAATAAGAAATGTGAACAAAGAAGCAGGAATACAAACAGGTGAATTACAAAGGCTATTCATGGAAATAATTAAGGAAAACTTCCCAAGCATGGGAAAAGAAAATGACATTCAGTTATGTGAGTCATACAGAACACCAGCCAACTACAATCAAAACAGAGCTACACCCAGACATATAATAATCAAGATACCAGAAATTCAGCATAAAGACAGAATATTAAAAGCCATCAGAGAAAAGAAACAGATTACCTATAAAGGTAAGCCCATCAAGATCATGGCAGACCTCTCGACACAGACCATCAGATCAAGAAGAGCTTGGAGTGAAGTATTCCAAGCCCTGAAAGAAAATAACTTCCAGCCCAGATTGATGCATCCTGCAAAGCTGTCACTAGAAATTAATGGAAAAACAAGATGCTTCCATGACAAAGAGGAACTGGGCGAGTTTGTGACCACCAATCCAACCCTACAAAGAATACTGAAAGACATTCTAGAGAGAGAAAAAAATACTAGTATTTTAGGAACAGTGGTAGAAAGGCCTCAATGAGTGGGGCAGGCAGTAGAATGAAGGAGAAAAGTAGACAAACAAAGGCAGAAAAATAGCATAGCAGAAATGAAGCAGAGAAGGATGACTAGAATCTCTAACATAGATGGCCTTGATACACTATATTGTTAATAGTGCACCAGGATTTAAAACCCACATTACTCACACCACTCTGCTTAGATGTATTATATTATGTTCTAGTCATTCTACCTGTACTAGATTTGAGGGCACAGATAGTTATCCCAAAAATAACAGGATATAGTATGGTAATCATCCTTAATTTCCTATTAACTTAATCTAAAGCTCAGTAAAACCTACACAGTTTTACCATAACAGATCATAATCGAATCTGGTTTGTTGGATTGCTGTTTTGTATTGATAGATTTTATTCAAAGCTGTTATGATTGATAATATCAAGTCTGAGAGTATAGGCAACTGCACTTAAGATGACAAGTCACTAGAATATCCACTCTAGTTTGATTATTACCTGCCTTTGAAGTTTTATGCTGTCTACAATGCTTTTTTTACTAATGTTGTTATGTACTGCTATTTTTAATTATACTGCTATATTCAGTTATGCCTGATGATATAGACAATTCTATTGAAGATAATAAGAAACAACACAGTAATCATTGTAGATCACCTTGTACTGTGGTGTTATACCACTTTTTGGTTTCATGTTTTTATAGGAATTTGTTTTGTTTTGTCTTGCTATGTTTTGTTTTTCCCCCTAATACAGAAAGTATAGAAATACATGTATAGACTCATGCATGCATAGCTGTTTACAGTCTCACTGTTTGAATATCTACTTTGTATGCTTTAATTTTGTAACTTGAAGAGGACAATATGTAATTTATCAACTAGTGATTTCTTACTGTTTATCTTTTTTTTTGACATTCTGTATTATCTCTACCCTTTACATTGTTTTTTTCCTCTTTAAATAAAAAAAATTTTAAAAACAAAAAAAAATGAAAGCTATGCAGGACTTCAAAACAAGATAACAGGAAATCAATAATGGCTACCATAATATATTTTGTTATCTTTGAAATAGCTATCCATGTAATAAAATCAAACAAAGCAAACAAAATAAAACCAAACTTAACAGAACAAAGAAAATAAGGTAGGGTTTTAATACACAATAATAGATTAACAATGGTCACTGCATCCCCTTTTTAGACATTTCCTCTCCTTTCACTTTCACAACATCTATTGTGCATTTTGGATTCCACTAACTCCCTTAGTTTTTTATACTAGGGAGACAACACAATGTTCATCCATGTGACTTTGAACTATTTCACCCATGAGCATGATCTCAATTTGTATTCAATTACCTACAAGAGTCTTGTAAAGAAAGAGGTTATCTTTTTTTATAACTGAGTAGCTTTCCATTGTATGAAAATGCCATATCTTTCTTATCCATTCTGAAGTTAATAGGCAAACTACTTCAATTTTTTTCTGGCTCCCTGTCATATAGAGCATTTTTCTCTCTCTTCTTTGACCTTCAGTCTATGAATTTTCTTATGAGTTAAATGTGTTTCTTGTATAAAGCATATTAATAGATCCTGTCTCTGGATCCATTCTGCCCATGTTTCCTTTTATAGGTGAACTGAGGCCATCTAAATTAATGGTTATTGCCAATATGCACTGGCTTGTCTCTGCCATGCTATTTTCCTGCTTTTGGCTGCCTACTTTTCCCCTCCATTCAATTGTCTGCTCTGCTTGGTGATCCCCCTCTGCCGCTGTTCCTGGAACTGTGGTCATTTTTATCTCTCTCCAGAATGTCCTTCTGTATGCTTTGCAGGGTTAGTTTGATTGTTATGGATTCCTTTATTTGTTCTTTGTAATATAACTATCTTGTTTCTCCATTAATTTTGAAAGATAATTTTTCAGGGTACATCAACCCGGGTTAGAAGTTGTTTTCTTTCAGGACTTGAAATACTTCATTCCAAACTCTTCTTGACTTGGTGGTTTGTGTTGAGAAGTCTGTTGTGATTCTGATGGGTTTTCCTTTATAGGTGATCTATTTCTTTTCTCTAACAGCTTTTAATAGTCTGTCTTGTGCTGAATTACTGGGATCTTGATTATTATATGTCTGGGTGTAGACTGATTTTGGTTATGGCTAGTTAGAGTTCTACATGTGACACTTCTCTGAATGTCACATCCTTTTCCCACACTTGGGAAGTTTTCTGCTATTACTTCTGTAAATAGACTCTTATGTCATTTGTGTTCATTCCTGCTTTCTCACTAACACCTATTATTCTTGTTACTTTTATTTGCATCATCTTGCAGTCATTGAATTGTTGTTTCTTGGTTCTTTGTTATTTTTAAGAGATCTTTCCTTTCATGATTGCTAGCTGCCATTCTGTCTTCAAGGTCTGAAAGTCTATCTTCAGTTTCTTTCAAGTGGCAAGTGGTTTTGCCAGATTTCAATTGATTTTTTAAAATTTTCTAGTTATCTTTTAAGTCTGTATCAGGCATTCCAATTCTCCTCCATATTGTTCATCCAAGGTTTCCCTTATTTCCTATGCTCCTTTATTTTTTATCTATGTCTTCTTTAGAGGTGCTTAACAATTCTTTTATTATGTTTTTCATTTCTTCTTTTACTTGAGATAGTATTTCTGCTCCAATTTCTTTTATAGCCTCATGAAGTTGTTTCTTTAATTCAGTTACCATCACTTCAGAAACTTCAAGTATGTGATTCCCAGTCTCCTCATATTTACAGCTCTGGACTTGCTCTCCTTGAGTTGGAGGACAGAGACTGCCTTTTGCCTCTTTGTCTTGATGTTTGCCTGGATTTTTCCAGACAAGCAGATAGTGGAATCACAGGCACTTCCTGCATTGGCTACAATTTCTCCAAAGCGTGACTGTTTCATTCTCCTGGCTAGTGCTTCTATGGTTATCTGATGGTGGCATTTGGGTGCACTGGTGTAGGGCTGGCTGCTGCTTTTCCCAGCCTGCACCAGTTACCACTGGCAGGAAGCATCCCCAATGGTGGCTGGTGTGTACAAAGGGACAGGGATGGCTGCTGCCTCCCCGACCTGACCTAATTACTAGCAGGAAGCCTCCCTGATGGTAGCTGGAGTGTGAATGGTGGCTTGAAATTATTTTTTCAGTTTTTTGAAGTGACATCTATTAAATGGAAATAATTAGAATTCAGTTATGGTAATTACGTTCTGAAAGAGATTCAAAGCCACAGTCATTTAAATGTCTTATTTTCTTTTTAGGGGAGGAGACAGTATTGAGAATTGAATCCAAAGTCTTACATAATGCCAGACAAGTTGTCTACCACTGAGGTATACCCTCATTCTTGTTGTCCTCTTTGTTCATTTCTAATTCTATGCACTTATATTATGCTCCCCATGAAGCTAAAGTGAATCAATTCCAAAGCAAAATGAGCTTTTCAGGGACACACCCACTTTTTCTAGTCTGCTTTCCAGTTAAAGGACCAAGCAGAGACCACATCTTTTGTCTTTGCTATACTGTGATCCCTACTATGTTAATTCTTTTTTATTTTCTTATTATTTTGAAGGTAGTAAAATACAACAGAACAAGATGGAACAAAGCCAATTGAGACAGTGCAGTGAAATTGGTACAGAACATCACAGCAGTTTACTGGGATAACAGTAATAGGTGCCATAATATATCTTGTTATCTTCACAATAGTTGTTCTTTCAATCAGGTATAGCAAAGCCAAAGGAAATACAGAACATTATAGAACTTATCAAAACAGAATATTGAATAGAGCAATACTGTTAATCAGAAAAAAGGCAAAACAGTGATAAAAAATATTTGCCTTCAAAAACATGGTAGAAGGAAATCCCCCTTATTTGCTATATTGCATATGGTAAACCTCCCAAGAGATGCTCAGATTTCTGGTTCCCATTTTCTAAGGGGGTGGGGGGAGATGTTTGATTCTCAGCCCACCTCTTACCAGAGAGGTGAGCTGGTTGGTTGATTTCCCAGCACCCTAAGTTCCAACATGGTGTGAATCTCAGGAGACACTGGTGGTTCTTGCCCTGGGGTGGCTGCAGCTTGCCAGGCCACAGCCACTTACCAGGGCAGCAAGCTGGTTGCTTGGTTTCCCAGCACCCTGAGTTCCAACATGGCATGGATCTCAGGAGACACTGGCAACACCACATTTTTTGGAGGTTTCATTCCATACTCAGTTGGCTCCAAGGCAGGGTGGCATTGTGGGGCTGCAGCTCATGGTGGCTGCAAACAGCAAGAGCTGTTAATTCTTTTTTTTTTTTACTTTTTTTAATAAATTACATATTATCTTCTTAGACATAGTTGTTCAAGTTACAAAATTAAAGCATACAAAGTGGACCTTCAAACAGTGAGGCTGCAAAGAGTTCTGTTCAATGATCCAATATCAACTTAGCAACATGGTTATCAATCCTACACACTTAAACATAAATGCAGTTATATCCTTTAGAGCACTTTCCTTTTCTCCTTTTACTTTTTAAGTCCATTATCTGTTTAGTTATATCCTGTTTCAGGTTGCTCGGTACTTTACTGACCTGTTTTGTTGTTGTTATTTACTTTTTAATCACCTTATATTATTCTGTTGCTTTGTTTTTGAGTTTCTCCTCATCCATGCCCCATGGATCAGCTTTGGTGAAATTGAGAGTTTTTTGGAGGCATTTTGTTACTTTGTTATGTAAAACTGCTGAATAATCCAATTTCTATGAATGAAATTGAAAATGTAACCAAGTCCCTACCAACAAAGAAGAGCCCAGGCCCAGACAGATTCACTGCAGAATTCTACAAGAAATACAAAGAAGACTTAATGTCGACACTCCTCAAACTCTTCAATGAAATTGAAAGGGAAGCAATTCTCCCTAGGTCATTCCTGGAAGAAAACATCACTCTAGTACCAAAACCTGAGAAAGACCCAACTAAAAAAGAGTACTACAGGCCGATCTCCCTAATGAACATAGATGCAAAAGTTCTCAATAAAATATTGGCAAACAGGATACAGCAAATCATCAAGAGGATTATACACTATGACCAAGTGGGATTCATCCCAGGCATGCAGGGAGGGTTCAACACAAGTAAATCAATAAATGTAATCCACCATATCAATAGAGCCAAT
>PVLA01008665.1:18565-85717 GCA_004027455.1 Hydrochoerus hydrochaeris
TGATCATTTCTATAGATGCAGAAAAAGCTTTTGATAAGATCCAACACCCATTCATGATAAGAACCTTACAGAGAATTGGAATAGATGGTCTTTACCTCAATATGATAAAGGCCATCTATGACAAACCAACAGCCAGTGTCATATTAAATGGCCAAAAACTGAAAGCCTTTACCTTGAAATCAGGCACAAGACAAGGATGCCCCTTATTACCACTCCTACTCAATATAGTGCTGGAAATACTAGCCAGAGCAAATAGACAAGAGTGAGAAATAAAAGGAGTAAAAATAGGAAAAGAAGAAGTTAAATTATCATTATTTGCAGATGACATGATACCCTACATAGAAGACCCCCAAACCTCCATTGAAAGTCTCCTAGATATAATAAATAAATTCAGCAATGTAGCTGGATACAAAGTCAATACTCAAAAATCAATAGCATTCTTATACACAAAGAACAAAATCACTGAGAGAGAAATAAGAGAAGCCACACCCTTCACACTAGCATCCAAAAAAATGAAATACTTAGGAATTAATCTAACAAAAATTGTAAAAGAGTTGTACAGGGAAAATTATAATACCCTGAAAAAAGAAATCGAAGAGGACCTCAGAAAATGGAAAGACATCCCTTGTTCATGGATAGGAAGAATAAATATTGTAAAAATGGCCATTCTCCCAAAATTGCTATACATATTCAAGGCAATCCCAATGAAAATACCACTAACATACCTCATAGATCTAGAGAAATCACTCCTAAAATTCATCTGGAACCAGAAGAGACCTAGAATAGCAAAGGCAATTCTAAGCAGCAAAGCCAAAGCAGGAGGCATCATAATCCCTGACTTAAAGTTATACTACAAAGCTACTGTAACAAAATCAACATGGCATTGTAATAGAAACAGACCTGAAGATCAATGGAATAGACCAGAAGATACAACTACAAACACACTCAACCATCTTATCTTTGATGAAGGGGCCAAGCATGTTCACTGGAAGAATGACAGTCTCTTTAATAAATGGCTGGAAAAACTGGCTATCCATATGCCAAAAACTAAAATTAGACCTATGCCTACCACCATGTACTAAGCTAAAATCCAAATAGATGAATGACCTAAATATTAAAACAGAAACACTAAATCTGTTGGAAGACAAAGTAGGTAAAAATTGTGAAGACATGGGGGTAGGTAGAGAATTCATGAACGAGAACCAAACTGCACAGGAAATACTTCCCAGAATCAATAACTGGCATCACACCTTATTAAAGAATTTCTGCATGTCCAAAGAAATCTCCAGCAGAGTGAAAAGAAAACCCACAAACTGGGAAAAAACTGTCCCTCAGACAAAGGACTTCTGTCTAGAACTTATAAAGAATTTTTAAAAAATCAGACCCCGAAATTCAAAGACCCAATCCAAAAATGGGCATCCAAGATGAACACACATTTCTCAGATGAAGAAATATGAATGGCAAATAAATACATGGAAAAAATGTTCATCATCATTGGACATTAGAGAAATGCAAATTAAAACCACCCTGAGATACCATCTCACTCCAGAAAGAATGGCCAGGATCAACAAAACTACCAACAACAAATGCTGGAGAAGCTGTAGGGAAAAAGGAACTCTTCTGCACTGTTGGTGGGAGTGTAGACTGGTGCAATCACTGTGGAGGTCAATCTGGAGTTTCCTCAAAAAGCTGGGGTTGGAGGTACCATTTGACCCAGCTATTCCACTCCTAGGCATATTCCCAGAAGATCTGAAAACATCATACCACAGTGATATATGCACACCCATGTATATAGTGGCACAATTTGTAATAGCCAGAGCTTGGAAACAGCCTAAGTGCCCATCAACCAAGGAATGGATAAAAAAAATTGTGGTACTTTTATACATTGGAGTACTATTCAGCTATAAAGAATGATCACACTGAGATATTTATAAATAAATGGATGCAACTTGAATCTAGACTCATAAGTGAAATAAATCAAACTCACATGTATAAATACTGTATAGTCTCCCTAGTGTAAAAAATGGTAAGAGTACAGAAGATTTTATGGAAATCATGGTTCACCATTATACTGCTTTGACATCTTATGTTTTCATTCATTGGTTGGAATGGTTTTATTCTGTTTTGTTTGATCTTAATATATGTGATCATATGAATAGTCACTTTGAAGACAAGACAATATGGCAGCCATTGTTGATTTAATTATCATCTTGCCCTGAAGTCCTACCATGCTCTTGTTTTTCTATTACCATTGGTTCTATTATGTTGTGTCTTATTGGATTTTAATATGTATGATAGTAAACACAAAATTTTGATGGAAAATGAGATAATATAGCAGCCATTTTTCATCTTCAGTTATTTGGTTCAGAATGCCTTGCAATACTTTCATTCTCTTGAGTTGTTTTATTCTACTTTGTTATGTTTGACACTATTGTGTGTAAAGCTAAGCTCAACTATTTCAAAGAAAGAGACATTGTGATAGCTACTGTTAATATCCAATTGTCTTGCTGTGAAGTGCTGTGTTGCTTACATTGTTCTGTTCTGATCTGCTTAGATCTGTCCTCTTTTGTTTTATTCTCTTTAAAATAAAATAAAAAATAGAAATAAAAAAATGCGATCTCCCCTGAGGGGCCCAGAATACCTGCAGCAGGGGCTGAAGCACGGCCCCTCTAGTCGGCAGGGCTGGAGAACTGAGCTTTCCAAGGTATGGAAGACAATTAAGTTGGGCCCACACTGCAGGTCACCCACTTTCCTGGGCAACATAGCTAAGGCTGAGTTTAGGACCTATGTGGGGTTCTCTGTCTTTGAGGAAACAGGTTGACAAGAAATAAACCTGATAACTGTTCCTGAGTCCCAAGTTAGAGGACAGGGTATGGGACAGACAGTCAGGATTGACATGTACAGACTTGCCCTCACATGAGCCCAATTGTGGAGGGTTAAATCCTTGATTCCTCATTTGGAAAGAAGCATTGAAATGGCAGTCATGGGTTTTTCTATCAGAGAAAGCATGATTTTTACTGACACAAAACCTGAAGCAGGATGTTCTTAGGGTCTTTATTCATAATAGGCAGAAAGAAGAAATATCCCAGGTATCCTCCAACATCTGGGTGCTCAGAAAACTCAGGCACTAATACAATGGGTCTTGAGCCCCTGCCCCACATATCTTGCAAACTCCCATTAGGGACAGGCAGCAGGAGCCAGGCACAGCCCATGCCCTGCAGTTTTCATGGAATCCATGAAAAGGTGAGAGGAAAGGTCAGAGGAAAAGGTGAGTCTTGTGTCAGGCAGGAGCAGAAGTCGCAGACTCAGACACTGGGAGAAGAGCAGCAGGAACCTCCTTCGCTGGCCAGTGGAGGCCAGTAGATTGAACAGGAATCTGAGCCCTTGCAGACTAGTGGGCCACCAGACTCACTCTGGGGATGAAAACAGATGATGAATACTGGCCTTGAGGCATGGATATTGATAGTGAGCAGAGATAAGAATAGATGGGACTCACCTCACAGGAATCGCGGCCCTCACTGCCAGCACACAGCATGTCATCCAGGATGATCCTCCTGCCCTTGTGGGGGTCCCTAGAAATATTCTGATACAGCTGCTCACAGAGCATCTTCTCATCTGCCTCCACATTTACCTCCTGTAGGTAGAGGGGTGGTGGCTGCCATTCTGGAGGTGGGGGAGATCAGGAGGTATTAGAATTCTTGGTGACACAGGTTCCCATCCAACCCCAAAAAGAACGTGGCTACTACTGGGGGACACCATAGACTGACTTAAGGTCAGCTGCACACTGTCCATGTCACAACAACCCTGATCTCAACTTCCTTTCCTGCTACACAGTGTGGGAGACCCAAAATGCAGTAGATGATGTCCTTCTAGATCCTGAGCTTCAACTCATGGATATCTCCACATGCAGGTGGAAGGACCAGAGAAATAAGGGAGCTATATGTGCTGTTGTTTCCAGAAAAAAAGTCTCTTTTTTTTTGCAAATGATTTGAAGAGTGCCTGCGCTCAGTAGTAACTTCATCTCCCAGTCTTGCCTAGGCCTCAGCTACTAAAGCTAATCATGGAACATTTCAAGAGTGTCCCCAACACTTACCAGAAGAGCTTGTTTTACCTCACCCAGTCATCCAACATTCATCCTTCTGAGTGACCTCATGACTGAGAGAAGTCAGATTGATGGGCTTGACATTTGCAGAGCCATGCACAGGCTCTGCCAGTTATAGGAGTGCAACATCTGCACCCAGTTCTACATGAAAAAAGTGTGCGTGGACAATGATCTAATTCACACTCAACAGCTTCTGGTCCCCATAAAGGTATATGTCCCCAGCCAGGATGCAGTAGGTTGACAGGTCAGCATTTCAACTGTGGTCAGAAAGAAGCCCCAATAACAGCTCAATATATGGGCTAAGCACTGAGCACCATGGGAAATACTAAGAAGTTTTGGGCAGAACTACCTGAAGTCAGAGCTTGGGTCTCCAGTTCCTAAAACTCAACCCTTACCTCTTCCATCCACCCCATATCACACCCAGAACTGCATAGCTGCAGCAGTACTTAGTTAAAGGCAGTGGGCAGCAGTCAGCACCCACTGTGGGTGGATGAGGGAGCCACCACACCTGCTTCCAGGAGTTTGACTGATAGCTGTATACCTTCAGGGTGACCTGCCAGGGCCACTTCCTCAGGGGGGCATTATGTCCTCTTATGATGCCCATCTTCTCTTTCTTGATGGCCCATGCTAGAAGTAATATGTGGAGATTCGGGGAGGCTAGGCTGAGACACCTAAACCTCAACTGCTGCTGCATCCCAAGATCCTGAGGTCATAGCTCTCAGAGGCACCCAGGGAGATGATGGTAGATGTCAGATCAAGACTCGCCTTGGGACCTAGCAGCAGAGCCCTGCACAAGACAAAGGCTCAGCATCTATGGAGTAGAGAGGGATAGAAGGGCTGGGATGGCCAGGTAAGGAACAGAGATGGCCAGAGCCACCAGTGTGCAGTAGGGATGGGACCTGACCATGGAAGAACTCCACACTCCTCCTCCCTAGGCTTCTTGGCCTCTTTATCCTACAGCCACAGGAAGTGGGCATGGGTTTGTCCTGTGTGTTTGACTCATTTAGGGGCATGAGTCTGTGACTTTCAGGACCTTCACAGTGATAATGTTGTTATACTACTTGGTGACTGAGCCTTGTGGCTACCAGAGACTGCCTGACTCCCAGCCTTGAAAAAAGGGACACCCAGGATGTGGCACTGAGCCTCAGGTTGCAATGGGTGGTGACTGGTGATGCAGGTAAAGGGGCTTGCATTGTGTTCTGGGTTCCAGGGTACCCAGACTCAACATCAACAGGTCAAATGTAGTATAACTGGGAAGGTTGGGCTATTTGTCCCAGGGAGATGCACACAAAAGTGTCAGCCAATGTGTGGTTGGACCTGCAACCAGAGTTTGGAGGTGCAAGCAAGACTCCCAACCCCACCCAGCCATAGATGTCACCCTCAGAAACAGGGAACAAACATTCCAGAAAAGAACATATATCCAAAATATCTAAATCATGAGGAGAATTTGGAACAAGGGCCCCTGCTTGTCTGTCTTCCAGAACTGAGCTCCATGGTACCCCAGCAAACTGTCCCCAAGCAGGTTACCGGGAGACTCATCCTGAAGGTCATACAGACCACAAAGGTCATCGGGAAGCTGAAATCCCACTTCACTACAGGATTGTCAGTCCAAAATTAGGAGTAGCCTTCTACTGTTTAAGATTCTGTACCACTGTGACTGACCCTGGTGAGAACCATGGCATATCTGGGCCCTGGAAGCCCCAATGGCCCCAGAACTCTTCTCTCTCTCTCTCCCTCCCTCCTCCCCTCCTTCTCTCTCTCCTTCTCTCCTTTTCTCCTTTTCTCCCTCCCTCTCTTCCTCTCTCTCTCTCTCTTTCTATTTCTACTTAGGACAGACAATTCTCTTCTGAACAGTAGTGAGCTTTGCCTGGGGACCTCCTGGAAGTTCCACTGGTTGGTATTGGTTTTGAGGGACTTCCCATACAGACACTCAAGGAAAGAGTGGATGTTAAGATTCCAGAAGCACCAGCACTGGAATTCAGAGGTGTGAGTCTGTATCTTCAAGAGCTCCAGGTGTGATAGTGCTTTTATACTATTTGGTGACTGAAGCTGTGGCCACCAGCCACTGTTTGGCTCCAGGACTAGAGGAAAAGAGAGGGATGACAAGGATGTGTCTGAGAAAAATCAGGCATGCACAAGGTGAAAATCAACATCTGCAGATAGGAGTAAACAACAGTACAGGGGGTTGGGGATGCAGCTGACATGCCCTCCTCCATACCACCATAGTCTAGTAAGTGACACTTAGGACATGTTTGTGAAGGACACATTGTTCATTCTGCCCTCTGTAGCAATGGGTCTCTTATCTGCACAGGATCAACCCAAGGCCCCTCACTGGTGGTCTTGTATGGGACGGCTAAGCAGCAGGACCTGTGTGCACTGCAACCTGATTGCCCTGGGAGTGTCTTGACCAAGCCACTATGGGCACTTTCATTAATAGGATCAAAGGGAGCACTCAGACTATGTGAGCAGAGTCATGCAACGATTAAGACTTGGGCCAGGACTCTTTATCTCAGACAACTTTCACTCCACACCCCTGCCACATGAGGCTGTGTTGCAGGATTGAAGAACATCCAGATTCTGCTTGGAATGGTCCTCCTTAAGAATGTCATATGACACACAGATACCCACAATAAGATCCAGGAAAAATCAGACGTGGGAAATAATAGAAATAGAGAAACAGAGGATACTTTCTAGGAAACCAAAAGGAAAATGTTACCCAGCAGTTCACTTAGGATGCATAGTGATGACTTTAAGGAATAAATTCAGAGAGAATATTGAAGGCAAAAACTGAAATTTCTGGGACACTAGAAGATGATTTCCTTAAGGTTAAATACTGAAACAAGAAGTTGCATGATTATGAAACTAAGGAGTTATATCCTGAAAAATTTGAAGGAGACAGTAGTGATCAGCAAGATACTATCAATAAGAAAAAAAATCTCAGATAAAATCATCTACCCACAAATCCTACAAACATAAGAAGTCAAAGAAGTCACACAAAAATAAGCAGGAAAGGCAGGCAACCCAGCCCCCATGTGCACATGGGCCATCATAAGGACTCTCCCACATGTAGCCAGCACAGGTGGGGAGAAGAATGCAGCCCCTTCCCACCACATGCATGCCACCTGCCACTGGGACTCTTGGGCAGGTAGCCAGTGCAAACCAGGAAAACCAGCCAGCCACACCTTGGAGAAGCCAGGAGTGTCTAGCGCAGCCCACTATGCACCCCACTGCCTCCTGGGGAACTTGGGTTAGAAGAAACTCAGGTGCCTGACCCATTCCCTTACCCTGTGGACGGGTAGCCAGCAGACTCAGACATGGAAAAAAGCAGAGGTTGTACACCTGAAATTTCTGGGATGATGACAAGCGAAGTAAAGAAACTACTTTGTGAGGCTGTAAAATAAATCAGAACAGAAATAATATCCAGGTAAAAGAAAAAGTGACAGACATAATAAAAGGTTTCTGAGCATATCTAAAGAAGACAGTTTTTTTTTAAGAGGGAGCATAGGAAAATGAAGGAAACCTTGAATGAACAATATAGAGAGGAATTGGAATGCATAAAACAGAGTCAAAGAGATATCCAGGAAATTAAGAACTCCATTGAAAGCTGGCAAAACCACTTGAAAGATACTGAAGATAGTCTCTCAGATCTTGAAGACAGGATGGCAGCTGGCAGTCATGAAAGGAAAGATCTCTTAAAAACAACAAGGAACCGGGAAATAACAATTCAATGGCTGCAAGATGACACAAAGAAAAATAATTTAAGAATGCTTGGTGCCCATGAAAAAGGAAGGGTCAACACAAATGACACAAAGAGATTATCTACAGAAGTAATAGCAGAGAGCTTCCGAAATACTAAAAAAGGAACTGACATACAGATAAATGAGGCATATAGAACTCCAACTAGCCATAACCAAAATAAATCTGCACCCAGAAATTCAGTACAAAATCTCAGAAATTCAGCACAAGAATATATTATCAAAGGCTGTTAGAGGAAAAAAATAGATTGCCTATAAAAGAAAACCCATCAGAGTCACCACAGACTTCTTATCACAATCCGTCAAGTCAAGAAGAGCTTGGAGTGAAATATTTCAAGTCCTGAATGAAAACAACCTCCAACTCAGACTGATATACCCTGAAAAACTATCTTTCAAAATTAATGGAGGAATTAAATACTTCCATGACGAAGAACAACTGAAGGAACTTATGACTGCTAAACCAACCCTACAAAGAGTACTGGAAGATATTCTAGAGAGAGATAAAAATGACCACAGTTCCAGGAACAGCAGCAGAGTGGGCTCACCAAGGGAGGCAGACAATTGAATGGAGGAGAAAGTAGGGAGCCAATGGCAGGGGAAAAGCATGACAGAATTGAGCTACTGCATGTTGGCCTTAGCCATTAATGTAGATGGCCTCAAGTCACCAATAAAAAGAAACACAAGCAGAGTGGATTAAGAAACAAGATCTATCAATATGTGGTATACAAGAAACATATTAACTTGAAAGGAAATTCATAGATTGAAAGTCAACGGAGAGAAAACAATGTTTGAGGTGACAGGGAACCAGAGAAAAGCAGGGGTAGCTTGCCCATCAACTTCAGAATGGAATAAAAAGATACGACATTTTTATACAATGGAAAGTTACTCAGCTATAAAGAAGAATAATCATGAGCCTCTTGTAGGTAAATGGATGCAGCTTGTGATTAAGTAACTAGATCTATATCTAGCCCTGATAGTGTCCAGACAAACCCACAATCGGCACATTCAGTGATAGGATCAGAGAGAGCACTTGCACTGTGTGAGCAAAGTCATGCAATTATGAAGATTAGGATGTGGTAACTAGTCAACGTTAATGTGGCATATGAGCAAATATTCCTAGGTGGTAGACACCCTTATGCAAAGATGTGACTGCCCAGGGCTAATGTTTCAAGAGAGAAGATTGGGAAAGGCTGAGCAGACCCAGCCTGGGATGCAGGTGGAATCACATGAGTCATAGTTCCAGAATCCATAGCTGAATACTCTACTCCTGCAGATCAGCAAACTTCTCCCTGCCTGTTGTTGAGAGGCATGAAGAACTAGCCCTAGTGAAGGATCAAAAAGATGGGTTTCCTGGTGTCTCTTATGTTGAGATGGTGACTGGGTCTATGGAGATGGTGGAGCACATTGGATTCCCCATGCCAGTATCTAAAGATACCTAGAGAAATGAGCCTGGAGAAAGTGCACAATGGCCTGGGAGATAGGGGTGAGTGTGCAAGTCTCAGAGAGAAACAGAGTTAGAAAGCCTGGAATTCTCATTTTCCATTGTTCAGGGCAGGTTGGAGCCCATAGGAAGGCTGGTCTTGCCACATTGGTGCCCTGTGTTCAAGGTGAGGTCCTTAACTGACCCTGCTCTGTCTATTTTCATGGGATTTGGCCCAGTGGGAAAAGATGAAGAGTTGGCAACTTTGCTGACCCACAGCCTGGGTCTGCAAGTTTGTGCAGCCTTGAGGGAAATTACACACTTCTCTGTACCTTACTTTTCTCTTGGACAAAGGAGGGGAAGTAGTGCTGCCTCAGGGTAAGAAAGTGATCTACCTGCTATACTTGCACTGAAGAATGACCCCAGGAAGTGTCCATGAACTGTTGGTCATTACCTGCAAAAGTAATCCTACAAAGAATATAACAGAACTCATTGTGATACCAACTAAATTCAGAAAGGTGCCTCTACATCAAAATAAAGAGTATGACAAACCAGTTGTACACTCACTCTGCATCTCTTTGAGAAAGCTATCGTAGTAGCTTGCCAGTTTATGACCATATTGATTGTAAATTATTTATATGGAACTCAGCATTCAATAGGGTTTGGTAGGTTTTGCTTTTAATGTTCTGTTTAAACAGAATGTGCTGTTTAAAACATTCCTACTAGAACAATGACAAGGATAAAAGGCATCTTCTGTGTTTAAAAAAAAAGTGGACAGGGTCTGGACCATTCCTAAAAAAAAGGAAAGGTTGAAATCAGCCTATCCTGCAGGTATCATCAACCAGTGCCAGGAAATCAAGGACACCTCTAGGCCTGTGTGAAGCTGACAATGTCCCATAGACCCTTGTCCTCTTCCCCATGATGTTGAGCTACAGAGACCTGAAGCCTGGGCCTCTCCACAGATGAGGACCACCTGGGGACATGGTGGACAGTACCAATGGCACCTAATGTGGCAGCTTCCACAGGAATCTGGCTCTCTGCAGATGCCCCACTAGATGTTCTCAATGACACAAACCTTGGGGACAAAGCTACTGCCTAGCAGAGACAGTACAAGGACCATGGAACAGCCGAAGAAGCACCCCCACCAAGTATGGTTTCTTTGGAAATTGGCAGCCCTGTAAGAATAAGGTCCCACTTGATTTAATCCATGGCTGAGGTGCAGTGGGATAGTGGACTGCAGTGGCAAAACTGAAGTAAACAGAGACAGCTTACCAGCAATGAGACTTACTGTGATCTCTCAACAGATAAGGGTAGGAAAGGCTATGGTTAACTGCAACTTACTAGTGTAAAAGGCCCTCCTTGAACATGCAGATGGCTACTGTTTTCCACTTGACAAAATCCCTGGAGGGTCACATCCTCACTGAGCCTCTCAGCAAATCCCTGGGAGTGGGAGTGTGCATACTTAAGAAGAACACCTCTGAGTAGGTCCCATGGTAACAGGCTGGAAATATCCATGCCACAAAGTAGCAGAGCATCCAGTGATTGCTTGCTGGCGCACACAATCCTTTACAGCATCCTGTTCCGTATTGCATTGCTGTAGAGACACAGGTTTGTAAAGTACATAACGGTGACATCACAACTTTTCTGTTTTACTGAATGACCAGTCTTTCAAGGAACAGCTTGACACTAGACAAAGAGATCCTTTGACATAGAGCAGTAAAAATGAACCAGGACCACACATTTAAGCATACAAGCTCCTGCCAAGTTAAGGATGCTAGGAGTGCCTTGGGAGAGCAATTGCTTGAGACAGTGACCAAGCTGCTGTTTCCAGAACAAAACAGAAAGTCAGATTTGTATTGATCTGCTAAGATGTGCTAATGTTGTCATTCCCACTGGCCAGGGGCAAGCTTCCAAAACATGCCACTTCTTGCAAAGGACTTGACCACCAGGTAGTCAGAGTCAACTTGTCTTAGAGGATATTTTTTAATTTTCATGCATTTGAATTTTCATTTATTTGGTGTCATCAACCTGTCAACAATTGTCTTAGGGACAATTGTTTTCAAGAGAAGGAGAAAAGTTTTCACACACAAAGTTGAGGTGGTCAACTTTGTTCAGGAGCCTACTCTTTACAATGATCTCATTCATCATCCTGCATAAATGTCCTGGCCTTGTGATAGGACTGAAGAACCTTCAGTGCATAAACTGTAGAGAAAGTACCAGAGTGGGCTAGAGAAAACATATACCAGCTTTGAGGGGCAGTAGGCCAAGCTAAACCTATATCATAAACTCAGAAGGAGCATTTCTGAACTGATAATCACCTGTATGTTCACAACTGAGTAGAATCTGACTGAAGGATTAATGCAGCAAAGGGACAAAAAGAGTATAAAGACAGCGATGCCAAGCTTTTCAGCCCATCTTAGTCATTCCTGAGATAAATGCAAGCAAAAATGAAGACTTGGTGTTGTCAACAAAGTGGTCTCCAAGTTCCCAGAAGTAACCCAGTCCACCATGACCATAACACCTACAAAAGAGCTATTCTCTACAGCAAAGCTATTGAGACACTAATAATGTATTGCCCAGCTGTGTGACCTCCAAAAGAGTGGTTTTTAAATTACCAAAGAGGAACAAAACCTAGAGGAATTCTTTTAAGTATTTTTGTAACAATTTTCCATCCCATGCAAACATTCCACTTCTGTGGTTTGATCAGAGTCTCGTAGATGGTTTGTTAAAACATCACGTGTTATAAATTGTTTACTGTGCCTAGGGACTTATTTTGTCATCCCAGCAGTCTGTCCCAGCACTGAGCCAGTATAGTGCCTACAAGTTGATTTAGTACATGGACAGGGAGGCAGTTTCTCCTCTAGGTCATACTAGTTTTTCCAAACCCCAGTATCCCTCAGATAATACTTGTTCAAAAAGTCTGCTCCCTGTTTTGCTTACAAGGTCCCCTGGCCTTGTCAAAAGATTTTGGAGCACAAAATGGGCATTTCAGGGACCTGAAACTACACTAATTTTTCTCAGGGACAATTGTTTTCAAGAGAAGGAGAAAGGTTTTCACACCATTTCTTACTTGTAGTAGATAAGGGCAAACCATAGACTCATTTATGATCTGGGTTTCCTTGTGAACTACACAGAAATATGCTCAAGAGGCAGGACTTTAAATGTTATAGAAGGCACAGAGTAGTCAATCACCACTCTGAGGACCAAGGGGCAGAGGTTCAGGCTCAACTATTAAATTGGACTGCACATGACGAATTTCCCACAGACCTATCTGCTGGAGATAGTGGTGGGAAAAATCTCAGAGAGCCTAGTGGTTATCAGGGCCCAGGAGGAATCTTGGAGTGAAAGGAATGGGGCACCAAACCCTGCCTTCTATCTCAGGCAGGTAGAAGGGCTATAGGCTGTTTCACTGGAAGCCTGTGTGGTCCAGCATGTCAGAGGCTGAGGATTCACCCATTCCTTGCAGGAACAGGAGTGTGAGGGCTGTCAGAAGGAACATCATCTATAGGAGAAAAAGGGCAGGGGACTGCTGAGCCCAACATTTAGGGGCCATGGGTGTGTCCCCTCTGAAACTCTGGATTTTTCATGTCTTTTGCTATGATAGCTGGTGTCATTGACCCTGCTGAAATATTGCAGTATACTTCTGATGAGAGACCACCGAGGCCCTCACCTTGCCTATGCACTCCCCTATTGTGAGAGATCCTAAGCATGGATGAGAAGGAAGCACTGCCTATGGCTTTCTAAGGGCCTAGCAGTGTGACTGGAATGGGTGGCCACAGGGAAATAGATTTTTCACGACACAGTATGCAGCCAAGGTGAGGGGTAATTCCCCATTTTCATCAGGGCCTCCCATATCTCGCTGCCATTCCCAGCAGCAGACAAGAAATGCCACACTTCCATACCTGAGGTCTCTTAGGCCAGGTCAGCTTTGTGACCTCTTAGCCCCACTCTGCCCCTGTGTGGCACAACTGATTTGGGCTCCAGGACTCGTGCAGTGCTCTGACTCTCAGGGAACAGAATAACTAGATCTAAACCTGATGACTGTCCTGATGTACTGAGGCTGGAGGATCGAGACAGATTTGATGTGTGCAGACCTGGAACTCCGGGGAGCTCCCAAAATTTACAGTGATTTCACCTTGGTTTCCTCATTTGAAAAAAAGTTACAGAAGTGCGATTAAAAAAAAGATTACTGGTAGCTCTGAACTGGCTACAGGTAGTGGGCTGACCAGACAGGACAATGGGGACAACCACCTACTCCAATCTCCCCAGGGATTCCCTCCAACAGAAACTGGAAGAAGAGTGGTGGAGATTGCCCAACATGGAAATGAAGCCTGACCCCAGATCCACAGCCCAGAGTACTCTGTAGCTCAGCACAACCACAGGCTGTGGAACGCTGGGCAACACCCCATGACAACATTGAGGCTTCAGCCTATAGGGGGAAGGCCCCCATCTTGGGAGGCTGGCCAACCAGCAGCAGTGGCAAGTAAACCTGAATGATAGCTGATGACTGGGTGGCAAGTGCCTAAGGTCCGTCATGTCCTGTCTCTGGCTCGGTCAGGTGCTGAAGGCTGAAAGTGTACAGTTCTGTTTGGCCACAGGAGCTGATAGGCTGGTAATCCTCTGCTCCCCAAGCTGCTGTGAAGTTTCTGGTCTGTGTTTGTAAGTTATATCCTTCCAGATGGTAGAGACAGGGCGTGTGGATCCTGGGCTCGCATGTTCACCTCCCTTGCCTACATTCCAATGGGGTCAGTTTCCCAAGCCCTACTTCACTCACCACTGCATTTGTCTTTACTTCTTTGTTCAGGGCCATTGGTTGAGAGCATAGGCCATCCCCTTGAATTATCAACTCCTCCTCTGAGGGACCTCGAAAATCTGGAGCAGAGACTAAAGCACTGCTGCTCTGGTGGGCTGGCCTGAAAAACTGAGCCCCCCAGGGTATGGGCAGTTGATTAAATTGGGGCCTCACTACAAGTCATCTGCTTTCCCTGGGCAACATACCTAAGTCTGGGTCCCCAACATATGTGGTGTTCTCTGTCACTGAGGGAACAGGTTGACAAGATCTAAACCTGATAACTGTCCCTGAATCCCAAGATATAAGACAGGATGTGAGACACAGAAATGGGGTTGGCATGTGGAGACCTAGGTCTCACATGTGTGCCAACCATGGAGGGCTAAGGCCTTGGTTCCTCATTTGGAAAGAAGCATTCAGTGGCAGTCCTGCTTTTTTTCAATAAGAGAAAGGGCAATTTCTGTTCTGCACAAAACCTCATCAGGACTTTTCATAGCATCTTTATTCAGGATAGACAGAAAGCAAAAATATCCAACAGCTGGTATCCTCCAACAGCTGGGTGCTTAGAAAATTTGAGTGCCAGTATATGGAACTCAGGCTCATGCCCTGCACACCTTGTGACCTCCCATCAGGGACAGACAGCAAGAACCAGGCACAGGCTCTCACCCTGGAGTTTTCATAAAATTCCAGGGCACTAAGGAGGCCAGAGAAGAGGGTAAGTCTTGGATCATGCAGGAGACGAAGCTGCAGGCCCAGGCACTGACAGGAGGGCAGCAGGCACCTCCTTGGCTGACCAGTGGAGACCAGTAGACCGGGCTCAAGAGGAACTCTGAATACAGTTCTGGATCCAGGTCAGATAGGACTGAACATGAGTAAAGATCACAGGAAAGCCACTCAAGCCACAGCCGTAGACCAGGTTGGACACTCCCACCAAGATCCAGGAATCTGAGTCCTTGCAGGCAAGTAGGCCACCATCAGTAACCTGGGGATGAAAGGAAATGAAGAATGCCGGCTCTTACGCATAGATATTGGTGGACAGAGATAAGGATAGATGGGACTCACCTGACAGAAGTTACGGCCCTCAGTGCTAACACACAGTATGTCATCCCTTTCATTGCCAGGGTACCAAATATCCTGGTACTGCCTTACACAGACAGAGCTCTCAACCACCTTCACTTTCATCTCCTGCAGGCGAAAGGGTTTCCACAATAAACCTGGGGGTGGGGAGAGCAAGAGGTGGCAGAATTACTGGTGGCACAAACTCCCATCATCCCCAACTGAAACAGGACTATTCCTGGGGGGACCATAGGCTGGCTTAAAATCAGGTGCACCCAATCAACAACCCTGATTTTCAACTTTCTCTCCTCCAAGACAGTGTATAGGACCCAAATTTTACTGGCCCCTGTCCTGCTAGATCTTGAACATCTACCTATGGATATCTCCAACTACAGGTAGAAAGATCAGAGATATATGGGAGCTATGTGTTCTGTTCTTTCAAAAAAAAATAAAACCCTCTTTTTTGTGCAAATGATATGAAGACTTTCTGCTCTCAGTCCTCAGTTCATGTCTCAGTCTTGCAGATGCCTCAGCTACTGAGGCTTCTGATGAAACATATCAGAAGTGTCCCCAATACTTACCATAAAGACTTATTTGACCCCATCCAGTCACCCAACACTCATCCTTCTGAGTGACCTCATAATTGAGGGAGGTCAGCTTGGCAGGCTTGACATTGGCAGAGCTATTCACAGGTTCTGCCAGTTGCAGGAGTGCTACATCTGCACCCAGGTCAGCATTAACATAGTGTGGATGGATAATGATCTGGTTCACACTCAACAGCTTCTGGTCCCCATAGAGGTATATTTTTCCAGCCAGGATGCGAAACGTTGATGGGTCAGCATTTCGACTGTGGTCAGAAAGAAGCCCCAACAGCAACTCATTATAGAGTCCCCACTGAGCACCATGGGGGAAGGCTCAGGACTTCAGAATAGAGCAACCTGGAGTCAGAGCTTGCATCTCCAATCCCCAAATCCTCACCCACACCTCCTCCATTCACTCCTCATCGCATCCAGAATTCCACAGCAGGGGAAGTACTCACTTGTCAATGCAGTGCGCGGCAGTCATCACCCACTGAGGGTGGATGAGGAAGCCACCACATTTGTGCTCCCAGTAAGCCCACTGGTAGTTGTACACCTTCAGGCTGACCTGCCAAGGCCACTTCCCCTTTGGGGCATTGTGTCCCCCCACGATGCCCACCAACTCTTTGTTGATGACTGGTGCTAAAAGTAATATGTGGAGCATTAGAAAGGCTAGACTGAGACACGCAGTCCTCAACCTGCTTCACACATCCCAGTAGTCAGACACCAGAGAGACACCAGGGAAGGGCTTGTGTGATGTGAGATCAAGACTCACCTTGGGGCTTAGAAGCAGAGCCTCCCACAAAGCAGAGAGTCACAAACAGCAGGCTCAGCATCTGTGGAGGTGAGAGGCATGCAGGGGCTGGGGCTGCCAGATAAGGGACGGAAGAGGGCCAGGAGTGCAGTAGGGATGGGACCTTACCATGGCAAGACTCCACACTCCTCCTCCCCAGGCTTCTTGGCCTCTTTATCCATGTAGTCACAGGAAGTGGGCAGGAGTTTGTCCTGTGAATTTGACTCATTCAAGGACATGAGTCTGTGCCTTCAAGATCCTTAGCTCTGATAATTCTATTATACTACAAGGAGGCTGAGCCCTGTGGCTATTAGAAACTGCTTGGATTCCAGCCTCGGACCAAGGGGCACCCAGAAAGTGGCCCTGAGCATCAGGTTGTGATGGGTTGTGACAGGTGATGCAGAAAAAATGCCCTGTGTCATATTCTGTTCCTGGGCACCCAGACCCAACATCACTGAATGAAATTTAGTGTCATCGGGAAGGCCAAGATACTTGACCCATGGTGGTGCTCACAAAAGTATCAGCAAATGTCTGGAAGGCCAGAGTCTGGAGATACAAGCACGTCAGCACCCTCCAACCCCCACCCAGCTGTAGATGTCACTCTCAGAACCAGTAGAACAAACATTCCACATGGGAACATATATTCAAAGTATGCAGATCATGGAAGAGCATGTGTCCCAAGGCCCCTTGATGGGCCCATCTCCCAGAATGGACTTCTTGGTGCTCCTGAAGACTGTGCTCAAGCAAGTTTCTGGAAGATTCATCCTCATGATCTTACAGACCACAGAGGTTATTAGGGAACTGACAACCCACCTTACTATAGGATTAGCAAATCCAAAATTGGGGGTAGCCCCCATAGTGCACACAGATACTTAATGTCTGAGACCCTAGACCACTATGATTGACCCTGATAAGAACCATAGCATATCTGAGAAACACATGAGTCTTGACAGCCCCAAGGTGCCCCAGATGACTCTCTCTCTCTCCCTTCCTCTCTCTGTCTCTCTGTGCCCCCTCTAATCCCCCTTTCCCTCTCTCTCTCTCTCTTTCTCTCTCTCCCTTCCTCTCTGTCTCTCTGTGCCCCCCTCTGACCCCCATTCCCTCTCTCTCTCTCTCTCTCCCTCTATCTCTATGTGACCCCCCTCTCCCTCTCTTTCCCTTCTTCTCTCTCTCTCTTTCCATTTCTGCTCAGGACAGACAATTCTCTTCTGAACAGCATCAGGCTTTCCTTGGGGAATTCCTAGAAGTTCCATTGGCTGGTACCAGTCCTGAGGAATTTCCCACGCAGACAGGGTGGATGCCAAGATTCCAGAAGCACCAGCACTGAAATGATTCAGGAGTATAGATCTGTGTCTTCAAGAGCCCCAGATGTTATAATGCTGTGATGCAACAGGAAGGTTGAGCCCTGTGGCTACCAGACACTGCCTGGCTCCCATGCTGGAGGAAAAGGGAAGGAGGACAAGGCTGTGTCTGAGAAAAAAACAGGCATGCCTGAGGTGACAGCCAACACCTATATACAGGAGTAAACAATGGTAAAGGGTGAGGGGGGCGGATTAGGGATGCACTCTGTGTACTTTTATGATACATCCACTACAGCCTGGTAAGCAACATGAAAGCCATCTTTGTGAGACACACACTCTGTGTGCAGCTCTTTGCAGAAATGAGTCCCTTATCTGAGCGAGATCAAAATTGAGGCCCCTCACTGGTGATCTTGGATGGAACTGTTAAGCATCAGAGCCTGTTCACATGAACCTGGTAGCTCTGATAGGGTCTGGACCAAGCCACAATGGGCACGTTCAGTGATAGGATCAGAGAGAGCACTAGAACTGTGTGAACACAGTCATGCAACTGAAAAGATTGGGATCAGCCCCTGACTGACATGTTTTGATATTATTTTTCACTTTGAAATAAAATGGGTTTGGGGAAAAATAAGATTGGAGCCTGGGAACTAGCCAACAATAACATGGCATCTAAGACTTTAGCAAAAATGCCTGGGTCATGGACACCCTAAGGCAAAGGATGTGGCTGCCCAGAGCCAGAGTTGCAAGGCAACAAGTACAGAAAGTCTTGACAGAGGAACCAGTCAGAGACACCAGCATCCCAGTACAGAGTCTAAGAGCACCCAGGATTGCTGGAACCTAGGAATGTGTAGTTGGTGATTTTGTTTATATCCTGTCCCCACTGCAACCCAGCCTGTGATGTAGATGGAACTACATGAGTGATAATTCCAGACTCCCAAGATGCTTATAGTGCTCCTGCAAGACCAGAAAAGTCCTTGCCGCCCATGGTGAGAGTCCTGAAGAAGAACCTAGCACTAGTGAAAGATCAAATAGGCTTGTTCTCTGTTGTCCCTTGTGTAGAGATGGCAGTGAATGGGTCTATGGAGCTGGTGGAGCACCTTGGATTCTCACACCTTAGTATCTGATCATGCTTGAGCTTAGCCTGGGGCAAGTGGCGCATAGGTCTTGTAGACAAGGATGAGTCAGTGGGCCTGAGAGAGAAGTAGAGTTCCAAATCCTGGAATTCTCAGTTGCCATTGTTTAAGGTACCCATTGTCATGGGTAGGTCCATCTTGCATCATAGGATTTGGCCTAATGGGAAAACAGGAAAAGATGAAGGGTTGGCAATTTTGCTGGCCCACAGCAAAATTGTGCCCACAGCAAAACCGTGGCTGCAACTGTGTGCAGCCTTGAAGGACATTATGCCCTCCTCTGTCCCTCAGTTTTGTCTTGGACAAAGCAGGGATGGTAGTGCTGCCTTGGGATAAGAAAGCGATTTATTTGCTGTACTTGCACTGAACCATGCTCCCAGGAAGTGTCTAGGGACTGTTGGTCATTGCTTCCAAGAAGTAAATCTACAAACAATATTTCAGAACTCATTGTGGTACCAACAAAATTGAGAAAGGTGTATCCACACCAAAATAACAAATATGACAAACTTATTGTGCACTCTGCTCTGTACCTCTTTGGAAGAGTTATAATGGTAGATCTGCCTGATTATCACCATACTGATTGTAAATTATTTGTGTGAAACTCAGCAGCATTCAATAGAGTTTTTGGATTTCCCTTTTAATTTCCTCTTTAAAAGCACAGGCTATTTAAAACATTTCTACTAAAACTATAACAAAAACAAAACACATCTTCTGTGTTTAAAGAAAATGGGCAGAATCTGGGCCATGCTTAAGGGAGAGGCAAGATTAAAATCAGTCTAGTCTGTAGGTATCACCACACTGTGCCAGGTTATCAAGGACACCTACAGAACTGTGTGGAGTGTGCAATGTTCCATAAACCCTTTTACTTTTCCCCTCAGTGCTGAGCCAGAGAGGGCTGAGCTGCAGCCTGGGCCTCCCCACAGGTGAGGATCCCTGGGGGACATGGTGGGCAGTACCAATGGCACCTAATGTGGCAGCTTCCACAGGCATCTGACCCTGCTCTCTGCGGATGCCCCACTAGATGTTCCCAATGACACAAACCTTGGGAACAAAGCTACTGCCTAGCAGAGACAGTACAAGGACCATGGAACAGCCCAAGTACCCCCATGAAGTATAGTTTCTTTGGAAATTGGCAACCCTGTAAGAATAGGATCCCACCTGATCTAAGCCATGGCTGAGGTGTAGTGGGATAGTGGACTGCAGTGGCAAAACCGAAGTAAACAGAGACAGCTTACCAGCAATGAGACTTACTGTGATCTCTCAACACATAAGGGTAGGAAAGGCTATGGTTAACTGCAACTTACTAGTGTAAAAGGCCCTCCTTGACATTGCAAATGGCTACTGTTTCCACTGGACAAAATCCCTGGAGGGTCACATCCTCACTGAGCCTCTCAGCAAATCCCTGGGAGCGGGTGTGTGCATACTTAAGAACACCTCTGAGTAGCTCTCATGGTAACAGGCTGGAAATATCCATACCACAAAATAGCGAGAGTGTTCAGGGGTGGCCAGCTGGCCACAGAGTCCTCCACAGTGCTCTGTTCCAGACTGCATTCCTGCAGAGATGGAGATTTGTGAAGTACTTAGCAGTAACATAAATTCTCTCCCTTTCGCTGCATGACCAACCTTTCAAGAAACAGCTTGATACCAGACAAAGGGGTCGTTTGACACAGAGATAGTAAAAATGAACCAAGGCCACACATTTCAAGCATATAAGCTCCTGCCCAGTTAAGGTCTTAAGGTGCTAGGGAGAGCTATTGCTTAACAGAGTGACCAAGTTGCTGTTCCCAGAACAAAAGAGAAAATCAGGTATCTATTGATATGCTAGGGTGGGCAAACATCCAGTCATTCCCATTGGCCAGGGGCAAAATTCCAAAAGATGCCTCTTCTTGTGAAGAATTTGACCACCAGATAGTCACAGTCAACTTGTATTAGAGGATATTTTTAATTTTCATTCATCTGGTGTCGTTAACCTGTACGAAGCATCTTAACTTTATACTTGGAGGACTAAGAGGCAGTCAATTTCACTCAAGAGCCACTAGGTTACTCTTTACAATGATCTCATCATCCTGCATAAATGTCCTGACCTTCTGATAGGACTAAAGAACCTTTAGTGCATGAATTGTAGAAAAAGCATAAGGGTGGGCTAGAAGAAACACATAGGGGTTTGATGGGCAATAGGCCAAGCTAACCCTATATCATATTCTCCAAAGAAACATTCCTTAACTGATCATTTCATGTATGTTCACAGCTGAGTAGAATCTAATACAAGGATTAACACAGAAAAAGGGAGAGAGACAGTAGGAAGACAGGGATGCCAAGCTTTTCATTCCATCTTAGTCATTCCTCAGATATATGAAAGCACAAATGAAGATGGTGTTGTCAACAAAAGTGGCCTTTATGTTCCCAGAAGTAACCCAGGCCACCATGACCATAACATCTACAAAAGATCTATTCTCTACAGCACAGCTGTTGAGACACTAATAATGTATTGCCCAGCTGTGTGATCTCCAAAATTAGTGATTTTTAAACTTCCAAACAGCAAGTGAAGCTGGACGAATAAGTTAAAGGTTTTATTGTAACGATTTCACATTCCATGCAAACATGGTGCTTCTGTAGTTTGAGAAGGGTCTCATGGAAGGTTTATTAAAACATGGCATTGTACATAGTTTACAGTGCTCAGCAGCTTATTTTGTCATCCCAGCAGTGAGTCACAACAATTAACCACCATGGTCCCTAACTGTCTCAAGTTGATTTAGTGAATGCACAGGGAGGCAGTTTCTCCTCTAGGTCATACTAATTTTCCAAACCCCAGTATCCCTCAGATAGTACTTGTTCAAAAAGTCTACTCCCTGTTCTGCTTACAAGGTCCCCTGGCCTTGCCAAGAGATTTTGAAGCACAAAATGGACATTTCAAGGACCTGGTGATAACTACACTTTTTCTCAGGGACAATTGTTTTCAAGAGAAAGGTTTTCACATGATTTCTGGCATGTAGCAGATAGTAGTAAGGCATAAAACCCTTTCTGATCTGGGTACCTCTAGATCCCGAGCTTCTACCAATAGATATCTCCACCTGCAAGTAGAGAAAACAGGGAAATATGGGAGCTATATGTGCTGTTTCTAAGAAAGCCTCTTTTTAGAGCAAATGATAGGAAGAGTTTTTGCCCCCTAGTCCTAATTTCATGTCCCAGTCTTGCCAAGTTCAACATTGCTGAGGCTCCCGCTGGAAAATATCAGGAGTGTTCCCAGTACTTAACCATCAGAGCTCCTTTGACCCACCCAGTCACCTAACATGCATCCTTCTGAGTGACCTCATGATTGAGGGAGGTTAGCTTGACAGGTTTCACATTGGCAAGAGCTATTTGCAGGTTCTGCCAGATGTAGCAGTGCTACATATGCACACATTTCAGCATTTACAAACTCTCAGTAGACAGTGATCTGGATGACACTCAACAGCTTCTGATCCCCATGTCCCCGGCCAGGATGCAGCACCCACTGCAGGTGGCTGAGGGAACCACCATATCTGTACTTCCAGGAAGCCCAGCAGTAGTTGTACACCTTCAAGCTGACCTTCCAGGGCCACTTCCCTAAGGGGCACTGTGTATACCAACAATGCCCACCAACTCTTTCTTGATGAAGTAATATATATAGCATCATATAAAGACTAGGGTAAAGAGGTAACCCTCAACCTGCTGAACACTTCCCCAGAACCTGAGATCAGGGCTTATAGAGGACTCTGGAGAATTGATAATGTGATATGGAATCAAGACTCACCTTGTGGCTTAGCATAAGCACCCCCACAAGACAGAGAGTCACAAACAGCAGGCTCAACATCTGTGTAAAAGAGGGAAAAACAAAGGCGGGGTGAAGAGGTAGGAGGTGGAGAGGGACAGCACTACCAGAGGTGCAGTAGGGATGGGAGCTTAATATGGTGAGACTCTACACTTCTCCTCCCTAGGCTTCTTGGACTCTTTATCCATGCACCCACAGGATATGGGCAGGGGGTTGTCCCATGTATTTGACTCATTCAGGGGCATGATTCTGTACATTGAACATCCCCAGCTCTGATAATGCTGTGATCCTGTGTCTATGAGAGACTTCCTGGTTCTCAGCCTTGGAGGGTGCACCCAGGAAGTTGTACTGAGCTTCAGGTTGTGATGAGTGGTGACTGGTGATGCAGACAAAATGCCCTTTGTCATGTTTTGAGTTCCAGGGTACCCAGACTCAACAATGCGTGAAATGTAATGTCACTGCGACTGCTTGTCCCAGTGTGGTGCACACAAAAGTTGATATGTGGCTGGACCTACAACCAGAGTCTGGAGGTACAGGCAGGACAGAGCCACCCCATACCCACCCAGGTAGAGGTGTCACTCTAATAACCAGGGGAACAAACACTCCAGAAGGGAGCATATATCCAAAATGAATTTGTGACAAGGCCCTCTGCTGGCCTGTCTTCCAGAAATAGGCTACATGGTGCTCTTACAGATTGTCCCCAAGAACGTCAGTGGGAGACACATCCTCAAGGATGAGGTCATAAGGAGCAAACAGCCCAACTCACTATAGGATTGACAATCCAAAATTGGGTGTAGCCCCCCCCCAAAAGCACAGATACCCACTGTCAAAGACACTAGACTACTCTGACTGACCCTGGTGAGAACCATAGCATATCTGAGCAACACATGGGTCCTGGCAGCCCCAAAGTGCCCCAGCTCTCTCTCTCTCTCTCTCTCTCTCTCTCTCTGTTTCTTGGTTCTTCTCAGTACAGACAATTCTCTTCTGAACAGCATCAGGCTTTGCTTTGGGACATCCTAGAAGTTTTGCTAACTGGTGCCAGGTCTGAGGGATTTCCCACACAGACATTCAAGGACAAGGTGGATGCCAATCACCAGCACTGGAATTCAGGGACATGAGTCTGTGCCTTCAAGGGACCCAGCTATGAAAATGCTCTGATACTACAGGGAGGCTGAGCCCCATGGCCACCGGAGACTGCCTGGCTCCAAGGCTGGAGGACATGAGAGGGAGGACAACACTGTGTCTGATAAAAAGTAAACATGCCTCAGGTGACAGCCAACACCCGCATACAGGCATAAACAATGGTATTGGCGATTCAAGGATGCACCCTACATGCCCTTGTGATATAGCCATCACAGTCTTGTAAGTGACACAAAGTTCATCTTTGTGAAAGACACACTCTGTGCTGCTCTCTGCAGCAGTGGTTCCTTTATTTATATCAGCAGGATCAACTTGAGGCCCCTCACTGGTGATTTTGGATGGGACTGTTAAGAAGCAGAGGCTGGGCACAGGAACCTGGATGCTCTGATAGGGTCTTGTCCAAGCCACCATGGGCACATTCACTAATAGGATCAAAGAGAGCCCTCAGACCATGTGAGCAGAGTCATGCAGCCATTAAGATTAGGGCCAGCACTGTTTCTCTCAGATGGCTTCCTTCCCCACCCATGCCATGCAGGACTGTGGAGCAGGATTGAAGAATGTCTCAGGTTCTACTGGGGAAGATTCTCTTTAGGAATGTCATGTGGCACACTGATACTCATAGTAACATCCAGGAAGAATCCTGTAGGTGAAAAATAAGTGAAATAGAGAAAGAGAGGATGCTTAACAAGAAACCAAAAGGAAAATGTCACCCAGCAGTCCAAGTTGGATGATGGTTTTGAGGAAGAAAGTCAGAAAGAATATTGGAGGCCAAAAACTGAAATTTCTGGGACACTGGAAGATGATTTCCTTAAGGCTAAATCCTGAAACAAGAAATTATGATCATATGCTAACATGCCAGACAGATGAGGTCACAATGATTAAAGTAGTTACATCCTGAAGAATTTGAAACAAACATTAGTGATCAGTAAGATAGTATCAATGGGGAAAAAAAAATCTCCCCAGATAAAATCATCTACTCACGAATCCCACAAGCATAGGAAGTCAAAGAAGTCTCACAAAAAGAATCAAAAAAAATAGTCACACAAAAAGAGAAAAAAGCAAGAAAAAAGCCACAGCTGTAACAGCAGATTCCTCAAGTGGGTTGTCAGAAGAAACCAGTGCTTCTGGTACCAGAAAAAGGAAGCAACCACATAAGTGCAAGAAAATAATCCAGAAAAGTCTCTCAAAAACCAATTACACTTTTAGGGGCAGAAAGTCACACTTCCCAGTCAGATGATTCAGTGTGTAGTAGTTTCAAAGAACATGAGGAAAGAGACACTAGGAAAATCAAAAGGAAAACGATAGAGGAAAAAGTCCATGTCCCTGCTGTAGCTAACAGTGAAGCACAGAAAAGGAGAAACAAATGCACAAATTGGAAAGTGGTTACAGATAAAAGATCTGCTGAGAGCTCAAAGGATGACTAAATGGGAAAGAAACTTGACTCAGGATATTTACAGCTCTTACAACACCTAGGGGTTTCTGCTAGTGACCCCATCAGCACAGAGAGTCTGAAGTCAGAACTGTTTTGTGATGTCCGTACAAGTTTTAGTCTGTTAAACTTGACCTCATTTTAAGGAATCTGGAATTTTGTTAGGTTTTTGAAGGTTTTTAAAGAGATTCTTTCTTACAATTAACCACATTTAGTATAGGGTGCATATATAGCAAATTAAAGGACCTAGGAAGCTGAGTCCAACATTGACCTGAGTACACCTCCTGGAATGTTGAACTGAGGGAAAGTAAGGGCTGGGTCAAGAGGGGGACTGGGAGTGGCGCTCCGTGCAGTGGTTGGATAAGGGAACACTGTGCTGCTTCCTGTCTTTTGTATAGTAGGTGTCTGGACTAACTTGTCTTCAGCCTTGGTGCTTTGATTTTTCTGTGTTTCAATCCCACAGCTGTAGTCTAGTTTAGTTAGTGAAGGAATAGGCATAAGAACAAACATTTCTTCCATGGTAACATCCACAGACAACTGTTTAAAAGGACCAGGGCTTTCTTGTTTTCTTTATAGCCCTAACATCTGCTAATTGGACAGTAAACAGTTTTGTAGTTCCATTGTCATATATTGGCTAAATGGACTTGTGTTTGAAATTATTTCTTCAATTGTTTGAAGTGATCTCTATTAAGTAGAAAGAATTAGAAGTTAGTTGTGCTAATTATGTTCTGAAAGAGATTCTGAGCAACAGCCATCTAACTGTCTTATTTTTCTTTTTTGAAGGAGGAGGCAGTACTTGGAATTAAAACCATGGGTTTACATAATACTAGGCAAGCGGTCTAGCACTGAGGTATACTCCCCACCTTTGTTGTCCTCCTTGTTCATTTCTAATTCCATGCATTTATTTTATGTTCTCCCTGAAACTAAGTTGAACCAATTCCAATATGAAACACACTTCTCAGGGACATACCCAGTTTTAATAGTCCACTTCTGGATTAAAGGACCAAGCAGAGATCACATCTTTTGTCTTTGCTATAATGTGATCCCTACTACATTAATTCTTAAGAAACAAAAATATTACTGAAAGAAGGCTGGCACAACACAAGTGAATTTTTCATTATAGGAGAAAATATCAAGTGATGTAGTTGCCTTTTTCCTGTTGTCAACTTCTTGAGCTGAGTACAAAGCTTGGAAATCCAGATTTGTGATCTTAATTGTGCCACTAATTGGTAGAGTTCTACAGCAGGTTAAGTTTTCCTTCTTTGGCCTTACTTTCCTCCTATGTAATAAAAAGAAATATTTCAGTGTAGTATAACAGTTTTGTTTTTTGTTTTTTTGTTTTGTTTTGTTTTGGGGGTTTTTGTTGTTGTTGTTGTTGTTTTGTCTTTTTGAGACAGGATCTCACTATGTAGTTCAGGCTGGCCTTGAGCTCACTTTGTAGCCCAGGCTGGTCTAGAACTAATAAAGATCCTCTGCCTCAGCCTCCCAAGTGCTGGGATTACAGTCGTGAGCCACCATGCCCAGCTAATACAACAGTTTCAAGACACCAACAATAGAATACAACTATGATGACATTCCATGAAGTAGCATTGCTTTAAATTAGTTCTCTGTGAAACAGATTTCTAATAAAGTACTTGGCTTTAAATTTAAAAAAAAAAAGAAGATTGCGGCCAGGGGACTAGCCAATAAGGCATCTAAGCCTTTCTCAGAAAGCTTTGGGGACAAAGCTACTGCCTAGTGGAGACAGTATGAGGACCACGGAGCAGCCAGTAAGGCTCCCCCACCCAAAAACATTTATGAGGAAACCAGCACCCTTACAAATGGAAACACAGAGAAATAAGGGAGATATATGTGCTGTTATTTCCCAAAAAAGCCTTTTTTGTGCAAATGATATGAAGTGTTTCTGCCCTCAGTCTTGATTCATATTCCAGTCTTGCCTAGGCCTCAGCTACTGAGGCTTCTGATGGAACATATCAGGAATGTTCCCAACATTTACAAAAAAAATCTTGTACCACTCCAGTCACTCGACACTAGGCCTTCTGGCTGACTCATGATTAAGGGAGGTCAGCTTGATGGACTTGACACTGGAAGAGCAATCCACTAGTTCTGCCAGTTGTTGCAGTGCTACATCTTCACCCAAATAAGCATAAACAGTCTGAGTGGACAGTGATCCGGCTCACACTCAACAGCTTCTGATCCCCTAGAGGTGTGTGTCCTTAGCTAGGATGAATTAGGTTGATGGATCTGCATTTCCCCTGTGATCAGAAAGAAGTCCCGGCAGCAGCTCACTATAGTTTCCCCGCTGAGCACCATGGGGAAGGCTCAGAACTTCTGAGCAGAAATACTGAGAGTCAGAGCTTGCATCTCCAATCCCCAAACCCTCACTCACACATCCTCCATTCACCCCACACCACACCCAAAATGGGACAGCAAGTGAAATACTCACTGGTGAATTCAGTGGGCAGTGGGCAGCAGTCAGCACCACTGTGGGTAGATGATAGAGCCATATCTGCACACCCAGGTGGCCAAGTGGTAGCTGTACATCTTCTGGCTGACCTGCCAGGGCCACTTCTCCAAAGGGTATACTGTACCCCCACAATGGCCATCAGCCTTTCTTGATGGCCAAAGCTAAAAGTAATATGTTCAGCATCAGGGAGGTTGAGCTAAAACAGGTAACACTGAACCTGCTGCACACAACCCAAGAGTCTGAGGTCAGGGCTTGCAGCAGACTCCAGGGAAGGGATGGCATGATATGGAATTAAGACTCACCCTGGGGCTTAGTAGCGGAGCACCCAAGAGGTAGAGAGTCACAAACACCTGGCTCAGCATTTGTGGAGGAGAGAGGCATGTGAGGGCTGGGGCTGCCAGGTAAGGGATGGAAAGGACCAGACCCACCAGGGGTGCAGTAAGGATGAGACCTTACCATGACTGGACATCACACTCCTCCTCCCTTGGTCTCTTGGCCTCTTTATCCTGCAGCCACAGGAAGTGGGAAGGAGTTTAACTTGTCCTGCCCTGGAGAAAGGGTCAAGCAGGAAGTGGCCTCAGGCCTCAGGTTGTGATGTGTAGTGACTAGTGATGCAGACAGAAGGCCCTGTGTCATATTTTGGGTTTCAGGGTACTCAGACTCAACATCATCAAGTAAAATGTAGTTGGGCTGCTTGTTCCAGGGTGGTGCTCACAAAGCGCCAGTTGATGTATGGCAAGACTACAACCAGAGTCTAGAGGTATAGCAGGTCAATACCACTCCAACCCCACCCAGCTATAGACGTCACACTCACAAACATTCCACATAGGAGCATATACTAAGACATCTAGATCATGGGTAGAGCGTGTGTCTCAAGGCCCCCTGCTGGACCCCTCTTCCAGAACTGGGCTCCATGGTGCCTCTGCAGATTGCACCCAAGCAGGTTTCTGGGAGACTCATCCTCAAAGTCTTACAGACCACAGAAATCATTAAGGAACTGACAGGCCACTTCACTACAGGATTGCCAATCCAAAATTGACAATCCTCTCATAGGCTTGATAACAAAGAAAATGGACAAATTCCTAGAAACATATATACCAAAGCTGGGTCAAGAAGATGTAAAACTGGCAAATAACCCAATTTCAATTAATGAAATTTAAAATGTAATTAAATCCCTACCAACAACTAAAAGCCCAGGTCCAGATGGATTCACTGTGGAATTCTACAAGAAATTCAAAGAAGATTTAATGCTGACACTCCTCAAACTCTTCAATGAAATTGAAAGGGAAACAATTCTCCCTAACTCAATCCTGTAAGCAAACATTACTCTAATACCAAAAACCTGAGAAAGCCCCAACCAAAAAAGAGAACTACAAGTCAATTTCCCTAATGAACATAGATGCAAGAATTCTCAATAAATTTTGGCAAACAAAATGCAGCAAATCATCAATAAGATTATACACCATGACCAAGTGGGATTCATCCCAGGAATGCAGAGATGGTTCAACATATGCAAATCAATAAATGTAATCCACATCAATAGAGGCAAAAATAAGAACCACATGATAATTTCTATAGAAGTAGAAAAAGCTTTTGATAAGGTCCAACATTTATTCATGATAAAAAACCTTACAGAACATTGTAATAGATGGTCTTTACCTCAATATGATAAAAACCATCTATGACAAACCAACAGCCTCATATTAAACAGCCAAAAACTGAAAGCCTTTACCCTAAAATCAAGACAAGATAAGGATGTCCATTATCACCACTCCTACTTAATATAGTGCTGGAAATACTAGCCAGAGCAATTAGACAAGAGAGAGAAATAAAAGGAGTAAGGAGCCAAGGATTTAGCTCAGTGGTTTAAGTGCCTACCTGGCAAGCACAAGGTTGTGAGTTCGATCACTGGTACCAAAAAAAAAAAAAAAGGAGTAAGGATAGGAAAAGAAGGAGCTAAATTATCATTATTTGCAGATGACATGATACCTTACATAGAAGACTCCCAAAACTCCATTGAAAGACTCCTAGATATAATAAATAAATTCAGTAATGTAGCTGGATACAAAGTCAACAATCAAAAATCAATAGCATTCCTATACGCTAACAACAAAACCACTGAGAGAGAAATAAGAGAAGCCAAACTTTTTACAATAGCATCCAACAAAGTGAAATACTTAGGAATTAATCTAACAAAAGAAGCAAAAGACCTATTCAGAGAAAATTATAATATCCTAAAAAAAGAAATCAAAGAGGACCTCAGAAAATGGAAAGACATCCCTTGTTCATGGATAGGAAGAACAAACATTGTGAAAATGGCCATTCTCCCAATATTTCTGTACAGATTTAATGCAATCCCAATAAAAATGTCACTAGCATATCTCACAGATCTAGAGAAATCACTCCTAAAATTCATCTGGAACCAGAAGAGACCTAGGATAGCAAAGGCAATTCTAAGCAACAAATACAAGGCAGGAGGCATGATAATCCCCAACTTGAGCTCACAAAGCTACTGTAATAAAATCAGCATGATACTGGAGTAAAAACAGATCTGAAGATCAATGGAATAGATTAGAAGATACAAACACAGTCAGCCACCCTATCTTCGATAAAGGGGCCAGACACACCCACTGGAAGAGATAGTCTCTTCAATAAATGGTGCTGGAAAAGTTAGCTCTCCATATGCCAAAAACTAAAACTACACCCATGCCTATCACTATGTACTAAATTAAAGTCAAAATGGATCAAAGATTTAAATATTAAAACAGAAACACTAAATTTGTTGGAAGACAAAGTAGGTAGAAATCTTGAAGACATAGGGGTAGGTAGAGAATTCATGAGCAAGAATTAAACCACACGTGAAATACTTCACAGAATCAATAACTGGAATCATGTCTTTTTAAAGAGTTTTTTTTAAAGATTTTATTTAAAGAGAAACAAAAGCATGTAAAGGGTAGAGATAATACAGAATTCCAAAAATAAAAGATAAACAAAAAGAAATCACTAGTTAATAAATTACATATTATCCTCTTAGAAATAGTTGTTTAAGTTACAAAATTAAAGCATACAAAGTAGATAGTCAAACAGTGGGAGTGTGAACAGCTACTCATGCATGAATCTCTACATGTATTTCTATCCTTTCTGTATTAGAGGAAAAAGCAAAACTTAGCAAGACAAAACAAAACAAATTCCTATAAAAACATGAAACCAAAAAGTCATATAAAACCACAATATAAGGTGATCTACAATGATTACTGTGTTGTTTCTTATTATCTTCAATAGAATGTCTATATCATCAGGCATACTTGAATATAACAGTATAATTGAGTATAGCAGTAAATAACAATATTAGTAAAATAAAACATTGTAGACAGTATAAAACTTCAAAGGCAGGTAATAATCAAACCACAGTGGATATTCTAGTGGATCTTGTCATCTTAAGTACATTTGCCTATACTCTCAGATTTGATACTATCAATCATAACAGCTTTGAATAAAATCTATCAATACAAAACAGCAATCCAACAAACCAGATTCGATTATGATCAGTCATGGTAAAACTGTGTAGGTTTTACTGAGCTTTAGATTAAGTTAATAGGAAATTAAGGATGATTACTGTACTATATCCTGTTATTTTCAGGGTTACTGTCTGTGCCCTCAAATCTAATACAGGTAGAATGACTGGAACAGAATACAATACAATACATCTAGGCAGAGTAGTGTGAATAATGTATGTTTTAAATCCTGGTGCACTATTAACAACATAGCATATCAAGGCCATCTATGTTAGAGTTTCTAGTTATCCTTCTCTGCCTCATTTCTGCTATGCTATTTTTCTGCCTTTGTTTAGTTTTCTCCTTCATTCTACTGCCTGCCCCACTCATTGAGGCCTTTCTGCCACTGTTCCTAAAATCCTGGTATTTTTTTTCTCTTTCTCTAGAATGTCCTTTAGCATTCTCTGCAGGATTGGATTGGTGGTCACAAACTCACCCAGTTCCTCTTTGTCATGGAAGCATCTTGTTTCTCCATTAATTTCTAGTGACAGTTTTGCAGGGTACATCAATCTGGGCTGGAGGTCACCTTCCTTCAGGACTTGGAAGACTTCACTCTAAGCTCTTCTTGATCTGATGGTCTGTGTTGAGAAGTCAGCTGTGATTCTGATGGGCTTACCTTTATAGGTAATCTGTTTCTTTTCTCTGACGGCTTTTAATATTCTGTTCTTATATTGAATTTCTGGTATCTTGATTTTTATATGTCTGGGTGTAGCTCTGTTTTGGTTGTAGGTGGCTGGAGTTCTGCCTGCCTCATACAACCGAATGTCATTTTCTTTTCCCATGCTTGGGAAGTTTTCCTTAATTATTTCTGTGAAAAGCCTTTGTGATTCACCTGTATGTATTCCTGCTTCTTTGTTCATGTTTCTTATTTTTAAATTGTAGATTCTCTTGTCATCTTCTAGCCTTTGTATTGTTACTGCCTGTTTCCTTGTTATTTTTAAGAGATCTTTCCTTTCATGATCACACATTGCAAACTTATCTTCAAGTTTTGATAGTCTATCCTTAGTTTCTTTTAAGGTGTTTTGCCAGCTTTCATTGGAGTTTTTAATTTCCTGGTAGTCTCTTTGAATCTGTTTCATGTATTCTATATTTTCTTTATATTCTTTATCAAATATTTCTCTCCTTTTTTTGTGTTCCTCCCTTCTTTCATCTGTATCATCCTGAGAGATGCTTCCTGAGAGCATTTCTTTCATTACTCTACTCATATCCTGCTTTATCTGATTTAATATTTCAGATTTGAGCTCGTCTACAAGGTCCCGAAGATATCTCTTAATGTCCATTGAAGCCATGTCTGATGTTGCGTGTTTGCCGCCCTCAGTCTCCCTTGTTTTTCCTTCTCCTGGATCAGGGCTCTCAGGGTTCTGGGCTTGGGAACTCCTCCTGCCTCTCTCTCCTGTCATGGCCCTGGCTTCCTCCACACAGGTTACAGTGCAGGTCCCAGCCCCTTCCCTGTTGGCAAGGGAACTCTACCCTTTCCCGCCTGCTCTTGTCACTGAGGTGTAAGCAGGCTGTGGATGCCTGCCCCTCCCCACTGGGCCAGCCAAACTTTAGGGGCAATCACCTTGTGGTCAGTGCGTGCTAGGCGCAGGGAATTGATTTGGGACGTCTCATTGGTTCCCGGTCAGGGGGCGTGGCCCAGTCCAAGCATATCGCAGGAATCTGCTCTGGGGAGGGAGCAACCAACTGAAGTCAATGTCACTTCCAGTTCAGACTCTTCCTGCCCGATTCCAACATGTCGCCCACCTGGTTGCACCTTTCCAGTGGGGGAGGTCTCACTCCCAGCACTGACCGTGGATCAATGAAGGTTCCTCCACTGGCTCCACTCTCCACTCTCCACTGGGCTCTCGTAGTAGGTGCCATAGTATATCTCACAGCAGGTTATAACTTCACAGCAGTTTACTGGGTTAACAGTAGTAGGTGCCATAGTATATCTTGTTATCTTCACAATAGTTGTTCTTTCAATCAGGTATAGCAAAGTCAAAGGAAATACAGAACATTATAGAACTTATCAAAACAGAATATTGAATAGAGCAATACCATTAATCAACCCCTGACTTCAGCGCTGCCATTCTTCCTGTGAGTGGCAGCAGAAACGAGATTGGGTACCTCTGCCAGCCAGTGCAGATTCAAGCTGGTGCAATCTTAGCGGGTCATCGCGAAAACGCTGTGTCCCTTTAGTTTTTAGCTGTTTCAGTTGTAGTCCCGAAGTATTTGACAAGCTTTTTTAAGTTTTAATTTCTTCCTGTGTCAAAAGGATCCATCTCCCTCTGTCTGGGTCTCTCCAGGGTGTTTTATTCTGACATATGAATTGTTTCTCCTGGGAGGCTTTGTATTCTGTTGCTCACTGATCGTCCATCTTGTCTCAACCTCTATTAAAGAGTTTTTGCACATCAAAAGAAATCTCCAGCATAGTGAAAAGAAAACCCACAAATTGGGAAGAAAATCTTAGTGAATAGTCCCTTAGACAAAGGACTTCTGTCCAGAACATATAAAGAACTTTTAAAAAATCAGATCCCCAAAATTAAAAGACCCATTCCAAAAATGGGCATCTGAGATGAATACAAAGTTCCCAGATGAAGAAATACAAATAGCAAATAAATACATGAAAAAATGTTCAGCATCATTGGTCATTAGAGAAATACAAGTTAAAACAGCACTGAGGTTCCATCCCACTCCAGAAAGAATGGCCAGGATCAACAAAACTACCAACAACAAACGCTGAGAGGCTGCAGGAAAAAAGGAACTCTTCTCCACTGTTGGTGGGAGTGTAGACTAGTGCAACCACTGTGGAGGTCAGTCTGGAGGTTCCTCAAAAAGCTGGAATTGGAAGTCCCATTTGACCTACCTATTCTATTTCTGGCCATATTCCCAGAAGAACTGAAAACACCATACCACAGGGATATATGTGCACCTATGTTTATAGCAGCACAATTTGTAATAACCAGATCTTAGAAACAACTGTAATTGCCCATCAATTGAGGAATGGATAAAAAAATGTGGTATTTTTATACAATGGAATACCACTCTGCTATAAAGAATGATCACATTGAGATATTTATAAGTAAGTGAATGCAACTCAAGACCATACTCATAAATGAGATAAATGAAACTCACATGTATAAATACCATATAGTCTCCCTACTATAAGAAATGGTAAGAGTACATAAGATACAAAAAGCTCAATAATTACAGTGAAAGGATAAGAATCTGCTTAAAAGGGAAAAAATAATATCTCAGGGAAAATGAGGAAAAATAAAAAGGAAGGGAAAAGAAAAAAATGTCTAAAATTATATAAACACACTTAAGATAGCTAAGATGATTGCGCTACAAACTCTATAAGTTCTTGGAACAAAATAGTTAACATTCATAGAATTGGAACAATTGTACATATATCTGAGGAACTCTTGAAGATCAGTATGTAAAATAACAACCCTAGATATGCTCATACCACCTTGTTTTGAAGGTCTATGTTGTCAGTGTTCTGGGCTCTTTGCTAATGTTGTTTATATGTCTTTTTCATTTCATGTTTTTCTAGGAATTTGTTTTGTTTTGTCTTGTTTTGTTTTGTTTTTCCCTCGAATACAGAAAGGATAAGTATATTTGTAGAGACTCATGTATGCGGAGAACTTCTAAAAAGTTTATGAGAATCGATCATATAATGCACAATGAAATGAACAGCTACTTTGAAGAAAAAGAGACGCTAAGGTACCCAGTGCTGATTCCATAGCATCAGGATGTGAAGTGCAGCAATACTATTATTCCTTGTTCAGAGTGATTTTAGTCTGTTTTGTTTTGTTTAATTTCAACATACATAAAAATATGGATAGCTATTTTAAAGAAAATGAGAGGCATTATGGCAACCATTGTTGACTTCCTTATTGTTTGGTCTTGAAGACCTAAAATGCCTTCATTATCCTGTTCTTATCAGTTTTATACTATTTTGTTTTGTATGAATTCATTGTATGTGAAGATATGGACAACTATTTGAAAGAAAACAAGAGACCATATGATAGACAGTGAAGATCTCTGGTTGTCTTGCTTTCAAATCTGTGTCTCTTACATTGTTATCCTATGATCTGTTATGTTTTGTTTTGTTATGTTTCATTTTACCCTTCACAGCAGTTTACTGGGATAACAGTAGTAAGTGCCATAGTATATCTTGTTATCTTCACAATAGTTGTTCTTTCAATCAGGTATAGCAAAATCAAAGGAAATACAGAACATTATAGAACTTATCAAAACAGAATATTGAATAGAGCAATACCATTAATCAGAAAGAAGCAAAACAGTGATAAAAATATTTGTGTTCAAAGAGATGGTAGAAGGAAATCCTCCTTATTTGCTATATTGCATATGGTCAACCTCCCAAGAGATGCTCAGATCTGTGGCTCCCACCTGCTAACGGGGGTGGGGGGAGTTATGGGATGTTTGATTCTCAGCCCACGCACTGGTAGACTCACAGCTGCTTACCAGAGCGGTGAACTGGTTGCTTGGTTTCCCAGCATCCTAAGTTCCAACATGGTGTGGATCTCAGGAGACACTGGTAGTTCTCGCCCTGGGGTGGCTGCAGCTTGCCGGGCCACAGCCACTTACCAGGAAGGTGAGCTGGTTACTTGGTTTCCCAGCACCCTAAGTTCCAAGCTTGAATGTAACTCTTAAGCAACTGGACAGGAACCTTGTTACTGTGATTGGGTCTAATCCAAGCCTCAATGGGCACATTTAGTGATAGGATCAAAGACAACACTCATGCTACATGAGCAGAGTCATGCAATCATTAAGATGGAGGTCAGGGGTAACACAATGATAATGTAGTTTTTAAGAGTGTGGCAACAATGCCTTGGCCATGGACACTGTTAGGTGAAGGATGTGACTGCCCAGGCCAGAGTTGCAAGAGAGCAGATTGGAAAAGGCCAGGCAAAGGAACCAGTCAGGGACACCAGCATCTCAGGACACAGGCTGAGAGCCCCCAGGATTGCAGAAACCTGGGAATGTGTGCTCCATGATTTTTTTTCTCCACCATCCCTACTGTAAACCAGCCTGTGATACAGGTAGAAACACATGAGTGTTAAATCTAGAATGCCTAGCTGGGTACCTTGCTCCTGCAAGACCAGCAAAACCTTTGTTGCATGTTGCTTAAGGTCCTGCAGAACAATCTAACCTTGGTGAAAGACCAGCTAGGCTAGTTCCCTGGTATCTGTTGTGTTGAGATGGCAGCGAGTCATTTTACAGAGATGATGGAGTACCTTGGGTACTCCTACCCCAGTATTTGACAATGCCTTGACTGAGCCTGGGGCAAGTGGCACATTGGCCTGGGATACAAGGATGAAAACACGGGCCTGGAAGAGAATCAAAGTTGGAAAGCCTGGAATTCTCAGCTGCCGTTGATCAGGACAGCCTGGGGCATTTGGGGAGGTTGGTCTTGCCACATTGGTGCCCTATGTTGATTGTGAAAGCCTGAACTGACCCTGCTCTGTCTATTTTCATGGGATTTTGGCCTAATGGGGACATGAGAAAAGATAGAGGGTTGGCAATTTTGCTGATATCACAGCCTGGGTCTGCAAGTGTGTGAAGCCTTGAGAGAAATTATGTCCTTCTCAGTTTGGTCTTGGACAAAGCAGGGAAGGTAATGCTGCCTTGGGATAAGAAAGTGATTTATTTGCTGTACTTGCACTGAACCATGCTCCCAGGAAGTGTCCAGGGACTGGTGGTCATTGCTGCCAGGAAGTAAATCTACAAAGAATATTTCAGAATTCATTGTGGTACCAACAAAATTGAGAAAGATGTACCCACACTAAAATAAGGAATATGACAAACCAGTTGTGCACTCACTCTGTATCACTTCGGGAAAGCTATCACGGTAGATGGACCACATTATGACCATATTGATTGTAAATTATTTGTGTGGAGCTCAGCATTCAATATGGTTTGGTGGATTTTCCTTTTAATTTTCTCTTTAAAAGCATGTGTCATTTAAAACAGTTCTACTAGAACTATAACAAAGATAAAACACATCTGTGTTTAAAGAAAATGAGCAGGATCTGGGCCATGCTTAAGGGAGAGGCAAGGTTGGAACCAGATCAGCCAGCAGGCACCACCACCTTGTACCAGGAAATCAAGAACACCCTCAGGCCTGTGTGAAGTGGACAATGTCCCATAGACCATTATTCTCTTCCCCCCAAGTCTGAGCTAGACAGGGCTCAGATTCTGCCTGGGACTCCCCACAGATGAGAACCACATGAGGACATGGTGGACTGTACTATATCACCTGATGAGGCAACTTCCAGAGGCATCTGACGGTACCCTCTGGGGATGCCCCACTTGATGTTTCCAAAGATACAAACCTTGGGGACAAAGCTACTTCCTAGTAGGGACTCTATAAGAACCATGCAGCAGCAAAGCAAGGCATCCCCAGCCAGGACAATTTCTTTGGAAATGGCTGTAAGACTGTGGGCCCATCTGGTCTTATCTATAACACAGATTTAGTGAGACAGTGGGCTACAGTGGAAAAACTGAAGTAAACAGAGACAACTTGTGAACAATGAGACTTATTATGATCTCTCAACAGGTAAGGGCAGGGAAGGGTATGGTTAATTGCAACTTACCAGTGAGGGAGGCCTAAGATGAGCATGCAAATGTCTACATGTGCCACTTGTCAAAATCCCACAGGGGTCACATCTTCACCTGTGTCACTTAGCAAGTCCATGGGAAGGGGGAGTGTGCATACTTAGGAAGAGTACATCTGAGCAGGTCCCATGGTAACAGGCTAGAAATGTGCTCACCTCAAAGTGGCAAGAGTGTCCAGTGGTGGCTAGCTGACTGATACACACAGCCCTCCACAGTGCACTGTTCCACATTACATTCCTGCAGAGATGAGGAGAAAAGATCACAAGTTTTCTCCATTTCACTGCATGACCAATCTTCCAAGGTACAGCTCGATACCAGACAAAGGAGTCCTTTGACACACAGACAGTAAAAAAGAAACAAGGCCACACCTTTCAAGCACAGATGCTCCTGCCCAGCTAAGGCCTTAAGGGACTAAGTCTGTCTTGGGTGAGCTAATCGCTTGAGAGAATAACCAAGCAAATAACCAGAATAAAAACGAAAATCCGCTATCTATTGGTGTTCTGGGGTGGGCTAATGTCTAGTCATTTATACTAGCCAGGGGTAAAACTTGCTTTTTCTTGTGAAGGACTTGACCACAAAGTGGTCACAGTCAGCGAGTCTTAGCGTTTATTGACTTTTCATGCATCTGGTGTGATCATCCTATGCAAAGCATCCCGGGTTGGAGGAGTGTAAACTTGGAGGCAGTCAACTTCACTCAGGAGCCATTAGATTATTCTTTACAATGATGTCATCATCCTGCATAAATGTCCTGTGACCTTGTTGTTGGAAGCCATTGAACACATGTACCAGGCTGCTGCATGGCTGGGACAAGTTAAGATAATGGCTGAGGACACCTGACTCCAATTCCAATTAACTAAATAAAGACTGTAGCCACAGGTATTTCATCCCTGCAGTGAAATGCAACATGGAGATCACCTAAGATACTTCTTGTTAACCTAACTTGTTACTTAGAAAAGTCTTTGAACCACTCCCAAGTTCTGTTCAATTTCCTGCGTTTTCTTTTTTTTTTTTTCTTGTGAAGAGAATAAAACAAAAGAGGAAAAAATTAAGCAGATTAGAACAGAACAATGCAAGCAACACAGCACTTTACAACAAGACAATTGGATATCAACAGTAGCTACCATAATGTCTCTTTCTTTAAAATAGTTGAGCATAGCTTCACATACAATAATATCAAACATAACAAAATAAAATAAAACCATTCAAGAGAATGAAAGTATTATAAGGCATTCTGAACCAAATAACAGAAAATGAACAATGTCTACTATAATATCTCATTTTCCATAAAAAATTTGTTTATATTATTACACATATTAAAATCCAGTAAGACACAACATGATAGAACCAATGGTAATAGAAGAACAAAAGTATGTTAGAACTTCAAAACAAGATGGTATTAAATCAGCGATGGCTGCCATAATGTCTTTCTTTCTTCAAAGTAGCTGTTCATACCATCACACATAATAGGATCAAACAAAACAGAATAAAACCATTCCAACCAATGAATGAAAACATTATAAAACTTCAAATCAATATAATGGGGAATCATGATTACCATAGAATCTTATGTATTTTTACCATTTCTTACACTAGGGAGACTATACAGTATTTATACATGTGAATTTGATTTATTTTGCTTATGAGTATGGTCTCAAGTTGCATCCATTTATTTATAAATATCTCAATGTGATCATTCTTTATAGCTGAGTAGTACTCCATTCCTCATTTGATGGGCACTTAGGGTGTTTCCAAGATCTGGCTATTACAAATTGTGCTGCTATAAACATGGGTGCACATATATCACTGTGGCAAGATGTTTTCAGTTCTTCTGAGAATATGCCTAGGAGTAGAATAGCTGGGTCAAATGGGATTTCCAATCCCAGCTTTTTGAGGAAACTTCAGACTGACCACAGTGGTTGTACCAGTCTACACTCCCACCAACAATGCAGAAGAGTTCCTTTTCCCCACAGCCTCTCCAGCATTTGTTGTTGGTAGTTTTCTTTATACTGGCCATTCTTTCTGGTGTTTTCCACTCTAACCCACTAAATAAATATGGGTAATCTAGAGACATCCCCTGTCTTAGCTACCAGAGTTCCTGAACTCTGCAGAGGGTTTTGATTCTCCTAGAGCCCTAAAATCATATCACTTATCACATTTATTTAAGTCTTTACCCATACACTCTATTGGGAGATTGGGGATCTAGGCCAGGTCCCCAGTGCTATGTGATAGGGCTGAAGGACCTTCAGTGCAAGAACTGCTGAAAAAGCACAAGGGTTGGCTAGAAGAAATACATACCAGCTTTGATGGGCAATAGTCCAAGATGAACTTCTGTCATAGTCTCCGAAGTAACTTTTTTTGGGTGGTGATGGAGATTGAAATCATAGCCTTGTGCTTGCCAGGCAGGCACTTGTGTCACTGAGCTAAATCCCCAGCCCTGAATAAACATTTCTTAACTGATCATCATGACTATGTTTAGAGCTGAGTAAAATCTGACTCAAAAATAAAAGCATTAGCTAGGTGTGGTGGCACATGCCTATAATTTCAGCACTTGGGAGTCTGAGGCAGAAGGATTGTTGCAAGTTCAAGACCAACCTGAGCTACAAAGTGAGCTCAAGGCCAGCCTGAATTGTCTAGTGAGACCCTGTCTCAAAAAGAATTTTTAAAAAAGATTAAGGCAACAAAGGGGACAGAAACAGTATGAAGACAGGGATGTTAAGCTTTTCCTCCCATCTTATTCATCCCTCAGATATCTAAAGGCACAAATGAAGACTGTGCTATGAGCAAAAGTGGCCTTCAGGTTCCCAGAAGTTACCCAAGTCACCATGATCATAACCTCCACATCAGAGATGTTCTCTACGACAAAGGTATTGGGACACTAATAAAATACTGTGTTAGAGACTGCTATGAAGTGGCTCTGAGCAAAATTTAAAATTAACTAATTGGCTTTCTATGTCTATCTGTGAGTCTGTCCTCGGCCTAGGCCCCTTTCCTTGTGACGGGAGCTGATTCATAGTAAGTGAACCTCTATGAATCACTGGTCCTAGCTGAGACCTATAGTGGCCTGTGAGGTCAGACATACCTCAAAGGGCAAGATAAGGCCACCTTGGCTCTAGCACTAATTAAGTAAATAGAAATTGCAGCTGCAGGACTCTCACTCCTGCAGTCTTACTCCTATCATAAATGTCATCATGAAGATAAGATGGTTTTCCTAAATTGGCATAATTTACTACTTGGAAAAGTCTTTGAAGTGACTCCAAAGGTCCTGCTCATTTCTCACACTTTCCTCAGTTTCTCCACTTTTTGTTTGGACCTAATAAATATGGGCAGTCCATAAAAGGCCTTTATCTTAGCCCTCAGAGTCTTGAACTCATCTAAAAGGTTATGATCCTCCTGGAGCCCTAAAATCATACCACTTGTCGCATTTATTTAAGCCTTCATTGTACACTCATTTGGAAGACTGGGGATCTAGGTCAGGACCTGATAATATTGCTCACCTGTGTGATCTCCAAAATTAGTAATTTTTAAATTGCCAAAAAGCAAATGAAGCTAGATGAATTCTTCAAAGTTTTGGCCCTCCTTCCCAATAAGTGGTGCAAGCAAGCCATGGGTGTGCCAGGGAGAGAACAAGTCAGCATCTCCTGAGAATCAGCCATGCTGGAACTTGGGAGACCAACCAAGAAAGCAAAGAGCCAGCCTTCCTGATAAGTGGTGTGAGCTGTGGGTGCACCAGGGAGAGAATAAGTCAGTGTCTCCTGTGAGCCTACCGGCACATGGGCTGAGAATCAAACATCCCATGCCCCCCTCCCTCCGCTCCACCCCCCTACCCCACCCCATTAGCAACTGGATGATTTCAACATCAGCCAGAGTTGATACCAACTAAAGTACATAAAGCAACTAAATGCTTGTATTGTTTGGTTGATTAGGCAGGCCTGGACCCAGAGTTCTGAGCATCTCTTGGGAGTATGAGATATAGCAAATAGGCGGAATTTCCTTCTATCTTGTCTTTGTAGGCCAATATTGTTTTCACTGTTTTTCTTTGTTCTGATTAATTGTTTTGCTCTATTCAGTATTCTTTTTTGATTGATTTTATAGTGTTCTGTTTTTGGTTTGATTCTGCTATACCTATAGATTGGGCAACTATGGTGAAGACAACAAGATGTATTAGGCTTCCTATTATTGTTATCCTGGTATTCTGATCTGAAGTTCGAAACCAATTTCATTGCATTGTCTTGAAAAAATAAATAAAAATAAACTTTTGTAACAATTTTCCATCCCACACAAACATGCTTCTGTGGGTTGAGCAAGGTATCATGGAAGGTTTATTAAAACATGGCATTGTACAAATAGTTTTCTGTGCCCAGGGGCTTATTTTGTCATCCCAGCAGTCAGCCCCAACATTGAACCACCATGGTCCTTAACTACCTCAAGCTGATTTAGTACATGGACAGAGAGAAAGTTTCTCCTCTAGGTAATATTAGTTTTCCCAAACCCCAGTATCCCTCAGATAATACTTACTCAAAACTTCTGCTCCTTTGTCTGCTTACAAGGTCTGCTGGACTTGACAAGAGTTTTTAGAACACAAAATGGTCATTTCAGGAGCCTGGTGCTAACTACACTGTTTTTTTCTCAGGGACAACTAACACCCCTCCCTATAGATTCTATCTGCTGAGGTGAACTTTCTGAACCTCAATGCCAGTGCTGGCTACTGGAAACTTCTATGGTGCCAGTAATGCCATGTATTTGCAACAAGCCTGAGGCACAAGCCATTTGTAGCCACGGGGTGCTCCTAACATGGGACAAAGCAGCTTTATGTTTGTATGAACATTTAAGTGAGCATTTGATGCATTTAAGTGAAAGGCACTGCCTGTAGGCATTGGCTCCTGGGATGGAGACAGAGGGAGCCTTTCTATCCCTTTGCTAGGTGCCAGAGTCATGTCCCTGGCTGCTGCTTTGAAAAGTAGCAAAAAAATTTTCATACAGCTTCTGATAAGATTTTGGCACAAGGGCCGGGGATTTAGCTCAGTGGCTTAAGAGCCTGCCTTGCAAGCACGAAGTCGTGAGTTCAATCCCCGGTACAAAAAAAAAAGATTTTGGAGCAATAGAGAGACAAAGAAAATAGAATAGAGACCTTTATTGTGGGCAAAGGAGGGCCTCAGAAGAGAAACAGGCACTCTAAGGTGAGAACAAAGAAGTGGAAATATTTTCATCAGGTCTGTCTAGGGGAGGAGTTTGAGAGGTGGGCAAAATGACATATCAACAACTGATTTGAAGGAACATCTGCATGCACAAAACAGGAAAAAGAAAGATTTACTGGGGGCTGGGAGTGGAACACATGGGTAATCATGGAGTCTTGGGATTGGAGAGGGCTCAGAGCATGGGCAAAAATAGAGTGAGAGGCTTATTTCTGGAACTAGAAGTACATAGAAGTTACTCTTAGAGAGATAAATTGCTTCTCTGGACCGGGTACCAAGTCAGGTAGATGTCATATTAGAGATAGCTAAGCTCCAGGCTGGCAGAATCTCAGTTTCTGACCTATAGCAGATAGTAGCAAGCCTTAGTCTCCTTTCTGGTCTGGGTTGTGAGCCACACAGAAATATGCTCAAGGGGCAGGACTTTGAATGCTATAGAAGGCACAGAATAGTCAATGTCCACAATAAGGACCAAATGGACACAGGTTTCATTCTCATAGAGTCAGTTGGAATGTACATGATCACTTTCTCTCAGATTTATCTCCAAGGGTTAGTGGTTACACAAAGCCCAGGGAGCCTAGTGATTATGAGCCTAGGACAAACCTTGGAGTGAGTCAACAAACCCTGTATCCTAGGCAGGTAGAGGGGCTGTAACCTCATGCTGGAATCCTGTGCAGCCTAGCGTGCCTAGGGTTGAGGACTCACCCCTTTCTTCCAGGAACAGGAGTGTAAGGACTGTCAGAAGAAACACCACTTGTAAGAGAAAAAGGGCAGGGTGCTGCTCAGCCCAATATTCAGGGGCCACAGATATCAACTACTCCTGAAAATCTGCATTTTTCATGTCCTTTGTCATGATAGCTGGTATCACCTGAACTTGCTTCAATAGCAACCATGTAATCCTGTTGAGAGACCACCAAGGCTCTCCCCTTCCCTAACCAACTCCTTATCCTGAGAGATACTAAGCATCGGAGGTGAGAAAGCAATGACCAGGGCCTTCCCATGGGCCAGTCTTGGAATGGCAGTCACAGGAATAATTTTTCAAGACCCACTGGGAAGCCAAAGTGAATGGGTAGTGGGTAATTCCCCATCTGCCTCAATTCCCTCCACATCTTGCTGCCATTCCCTCCTGCAGACAAGAAAGACCACCCTTCCATGCCTCAGGTCACTTTGGCCAGGTCACCTTTGTGGCCTTTCACCCCCACTCTGCCCCTGTGTGGCACAACTGAGTCTGGACTCCAAGACTTTCATGTGGTTCTTGCCCTTGAGGGAACAGTGTAACCAGATCTGAACCTTATTACTATCCTGGTACTCTGGAGCTGGAGGACAGAGACAGGGTTGGTGTGTGCAGACCTGGGGTTCATGCAAGTTTCCAAATTTAGAGTGATTTCACCATGGTTTCCTCATTCGGAAAAGGCCAGTCATAGAAGAGTGGTAGAAAAGAGACTAATGGTAGCTCAGTACTGGCCACACATAGAGGGCTGACCATAAAGGACAATGGACACTGTCGTCTACTCTCATCTCCCCAGGGTTGCTCTCGCCTCAACTCCACAACAGTAAAACTAGAAGCAGAGTGATGGAGCCAGCCTAGCAATGGAAACAGAGCCTGACCACAGTACTGAGTAGTCTAGTGAAACCATGGGCTGGGATCACCAGGCACCACACCAAATGATGACGTTGAGACTGCCTCCATCGTGGAGGCTGGCCAATCCACAGTGTTGGGGAGTGAGCCTAAGGAGAGGCAGGTGGATAGGCCCTAAGCACTTGGGCACACTGTGTCAGGTCTCTGGGTGGGCCAGGTGCTGAAGGTTAAAAGTATGCTCTTCTCTGGCCATGGGACCTGACATTCAGCTTCCCTCCTTGCTGTTGTGCAATTCCTGGTCTGTGTTTATAAGTGATGTCCCTCCATCTGGTGAAGATAGGCTGTGTGGATCCTAGACACCCATACTCATTTCCTTTACCCACCTTTCCCTGAAGATCTGTTTCCCAAGTCCTACTTTACTCACCCCTACATTTTCCTGTGCCTTCCCAGCCCTCCACAGGGTGGGAGCACAGGCCACCCCCTTGAATTGTCACCTTCTCTGAATAGCCCAGGAAACCAGGATCAGGGGCTGAACCACTGCCCCTCTGGTGGTCTGGACTGGAGAACTGAGCCTTTCAGGGGAAGGGTAGGTGACTAAGTTGGGGTCCACACTACTTTCCTGGGGAACATAGGAAAGTCTACATCTAGGATATATGTGGGGTTCTCTGTTATTGAGGGAACAAGTTGACAACATCTAAACCTAATAACTGTCCCTGAGTCCCAGAACAGATGACAGGATGTGAGGCACAGAAATAGGATTAGTATGTGCAGACAAAGGGATCACATGAGCCCCAACTGTGGAGGGTTAAGGCCTTGGTTTCTCATTTGGAAAGAAGCATTGAAATGGCAGTCATGGGTTTTTCTACCAGAGGAAGGGCGATTTATACTCACACAAAACCCTCAGAGGGATGTTCAGAGCAACTTTATTCAGGATAGGCAGAAAGCAGAAATATCCCAGGTGTCCTCCAACATCTGGGTGCTCAGCAAACTCAGGGACCAGTGCCATGGAGCTCAAGCCCCTGTCTCACACACCTTGTACCCTCGCACCAGGGACAGACAGCAAGAGCCAGGCACAGGTCCACAGGCTGCCAGTGGTTGAGGAATTTCAGGGCTCCAAAGATGCCAGAGGAGAAGCTCCAGAGGAGCCTTAAGTGAAGGAGGAGCAGAAGCAGCAGGCCCAGGCACTGGGAGGAGGACAGCAGGCTCCTCCTTGGCTGACCAGTGGAGGCCAGTCTACTGGGCTCAGGAGGAACTCTGAATATGCTGCTTGATCCAGGGCACATAGGACTGAACGCGAGCAAAGACTGCAGGAATGTCACGCCAGCCACAGCCATAGCCCCAGCTGACCACTCCCACCAAGGTCCAAGAATCTGAGTCCTTGCAGACCAGGGGGCCACCAGAGTCACCCTGGGAATGAAAGGAGATGATGAATACTGGCCCTTAAGCATGGATGATGGTGGTGGGCTGAGTAAAAGAAAGAAGGGACTCACAAAGCAGGGTCCACGGCCCTCACTGCCAGCACACACATTGTCATCCTGTATGATCTTCCTATCCTTATAGCGGTGCCTAGTAGCATTCTGGTACAGCTGCTCACAGAGAGGGTTCTCAATCACCTGCACATTCACCTGCTGCAGGCGGAAGGGTGGTGGCAGCCAACCTGGGAGTGGGGAGAGCAGGAGGTGGCAGAATTCCTGGTGGCATAGACTCCCACCCAACCCCAACTGAAACATGACTATTCCTGCGGGACACTATAGACTGGCTGAAGGTCAACTAGCTGCACCCGATCCTGGCCACTTCAGCTCTAATCCTCACTTTCCTCCTGTGCAAGACAATGTGGAGGACTCAAAATGCACTAGCCCATGTCCCTCTAGATCCTGAACTTCTGCCCATAGGTATCTCCACCTGCAGGTGGAAGGGCCAGAGAAATAAGGGAGATGTGTGTGCTGTTGTTTCCAAAAAACCTTCCTTTTTGTGCAAATGATATGAAGAGTTTCTGCCCTCAGCCCTAAGTTCATGTCTCAGTCTTGCCAAGCCTCAGCTGTTGAGCCTCCTGTCTAAGACCCTGGACCACTGTAAAACACTGAGAAAACATATCAGGACTGTCCCCAGTACTTACCAAAAAAATTTGTATCACCCCACCCAGTCACCCAACATTCATCCTTACAGACGGCCTCATCCTTGAGGGAGGACAGTTTAATGGGTTTGACATTGCCAGAGCAATCTGCTGGTTCTGCCAGTTGTAGCAGTGCTACATCTGCACCCAAATGAGCATAAACAAAGTCTGGGTGGACAATGATCCGGCTCACACTCAACAGTTTCTGGTCCCCATAGAGGTATATTTCTCCAGCCAGGATGTGGTAGGTTGCTGGGTCAGCATTTTGACTGTGGCAAAAAGAAACCCCAACAACAGCTCATTAAAAGGTCCCCACTGAGCATCATGGGAAAGGCTCAGAAGTTCTGAGCAGAACTACCTAAATTCAGAGATTGGGTCTCCAGTCCCTAAACCTTTACCCACACCTCCATTCACCTCATGTTGCACCCAGAACTAGACAGCAGTACTCACTGGTGAATGCAGTGGGCAGCAGTCAGTACCCACTGTGGGTTGATGAGGGAGCCACCACATACGTGCACCCAGGCAGCCGAGCGGTAGCTGTACACCTTTAGACTGACCTGCCAGGGCCATTTCCCTTTGGGAGCATTGTGTCCTCCTACAATGCCCACCAGATCGTTCTCAATGGCCGGTGCTAGAAATAACATATGCAGCATCAGGGAGGCTGAGCTAAGACAGATAACGTTCACACACACACATATACCCCAGAAGCCTGAGGCCAGGGCTTCCAGAGATGTACAGGGAAAGAATGGTTTGATAGGAGATCAAGACTCACCTTGGTGCTTAGCAGCAGACCTCCCTATGAGGCAGAGTGTCACAAACAGCAGGCTCAGCATCTGTGGAGGAGAGAGGCATGCAGGGGCTGGGGCGGCCAGGTAAGGGATGGAGAGGGCCAGAGCCACCAGGGGTGTAGTAGGGATGGGACCTCACCATGAAAGGACTCTACACTCCTCCTCTCTAGGATTCTTGCCCTCTTTATCCTGCAGTCACAGGAAGTGGGCAGGGGTTTGACCTGTCCTGACCTGAAGGAGTGGGCAAGCAGGAAATGGCACTGGGACTAGGTTGTGGTGGGTAGTGATTGGTGATGCAGACAAAAGGATCTATGTCACATTTAGGGCTCCAGGTTATCCAGACTCAACATCAACAGGTGAAATTTTGGGCTACTTGGCTCAGGGTGGTACCCATGAAAGTGTCAGCTGATGTGTGGCAGAACCTACAACCAAAGTCTGGAGGTATAAACAGGTCAGCACCACTCCAATCCTCACCCAGCTATACATGTCACCCTCACAACTACAGAAACAAATATTTTAGATAGGAGCACATATCCAAGATATTCAGATGATGGAAGAGCATATGTCCCAAGGCCCCCTGCTGGTCCAACATCCAGAACTGAGCTCCATGGTGCCCTTGAAGACAGTGCCCAAGAACATTTCTGGGAAACATATCGTCAAGTTATACAAACCACAAAGGTCATCAGCCCACTCCACTACAGGATTGTGAATCCAAAATTTAGGGTAGCCCTCCACAGGGCATGGGGACACACTGTCTAAGACCCTGGACTATTGTAACTGACCCAGGTGAGAACCATGGCATATTTAGTAACACACGGGCCTTGGAGTCCCAAGGTATCCCCTCTCTCTCTCTCTCTGTCTCTCTCTTTCTCTGTCTCTCTCTCTGCATTTCCATTCAGGGAAGACAATTCTCCTCTAAACAGTATCAGGCTTTGTCTGGGGACCTCCTAGAAATTCTGTTTTCTGGCACCTGTTCTGAGGGACTTCCCACACAAACACACAAGTACATGGTGAACACCAAGATCCCAAGAGCACCAGCAATGGAATTCAGGAGCATGAGCCTATGCCTTGCAGGGGTCCTGATGTGATGATGCTGGGATAATACACAGAGACTGACCCTATGGCCTCCAGAGACTGCCTCATTCCCAGATTGGTGGAAAAGAGAGGGAGGACAAGGCTGTCTTAGTGAAAAAAGCTGGCATGCCTGAGGTGACAGCCAGCGCCTGCAGATAGGAGTAAACAATGGTACTGAGGGGTGAAAGATGCATACTGCATGCCCTCCTAGTACAGCCACCACAGTCTAGTAAGTGACATGAAGGCCATGTTTGTGAAGGACTCACTCTGTATGCTGCTCTCTGTAACACTAGTACCTTATCTGGGTGGGATCAACATCAGGCCCTTCGCTGGTGGGTCTTGAACGGGACTGTTAAGCAGGAGAGCCTGGGCACAGGAACTTGCTTGCCCTCATAGGGTCTGGACCAACCCATCATGGGCATGTTCAGTGATAGGATCAGAGAGAGCACTCAGATTATGTGAGCAGAGTCATGCTACAGTTAAGATTGGGGACAGGTGACTCGCCAACGATAATGTAGCATCTAAGCCTGTGGCAAAGATTCCTTGGTCATAGACATTGTCAGGTGAAGGATGTGGCTGCCCAAGGCCAGTGTTGCAAGAGAGCAAGTTGGGAAAGACTGAGCAGAGGAACCAATCGGGGACACTAGCATCTCAGTAGAGAGGCTGAGAGAACCCAGTATGGCTGAACCTGGAGATAAATGGTCCGTGCTCTTGTTTCTCCTCCTTCCTACTGTAACCCAGCCTTGGATGCAGGTGGAACCACATGAGTGATAATCCAAGAATCCCTAGCTTGGTATCCTGCTCCTTTAAGACCAGCAAATTCCTTCTTGCCTGTTTCTGAGAGTCCTGCAGAAGAATCTAGCCCTGGAGAAAGATCACCAAGACCGGCTCCCTGGTGTCTTGTGTTGAGATGCAGTGAAGGGATCTTTGGAGATGGTGGAGCATCTTGTGTCCTCCCCTCCAGTATCTGGAATACATGAGCTGAGCATAGGAAAGAGGCACATCAGCCTGGGTCACAGGGAAGAGTGAGTGGGGCTGGGAGCGGGGCAGAGTTTCAAAGCCTGGAATTCTTGGCTGCTGCTCTCATGGCAGTCTGAGGCCCATGGAGAGATCTGTCTTGCCACACTGATGCCCCATGTTCATGATGAGATCCTGGACTGACTCTGCTCTGTCTATTTTCATAGGGTTTGGCCTAATGGTGAAACAGGAAAAGATGGAGGGTTGGTGATTTTGCCAGCCCACAGCAAAATTTTGTCCGTGAGTGTGTGCAGCCTTGAGGGAAATTATGACCTTATCTATACCTCAGTTTTGTCTTGGACAAAGCAGGGATGGTAATATTGCTCAGGTTAAAAAAGTGATCTACCTGCTGCACTTGAACTGAACCATGGCCCCAGGACATGTCCAGGGACTATTGGTCATTACTTCCAAGAAGTAAATCTACAAAGAATATTACAGAATTCATTGTGGTATCAACAAAATTGAGAAAAGTGTATCCACACCAAAATAAAGAATATGACAAGCCAGTTGTGCACTCACTCTGCATCAATTCAGGAAAGCTATCATGGTAAATAGGCCAGATTATGACTATACTGATTGTAAATTATTTGTATGGAACTCAACATTCAATAGAGTTTGGTGGATTTCCCTTTTATTCTCTTTAAAAGGATTTCCCTTTTATTCTCTTTAAAAATATGTGCTGTGGTGGGAGAGGAGAACAAGAAGGCAACAAGAAGCAAGCCATCCCTGTGAGTTGGCGCCATGCATGGGCCACTCAGGGGAGAACTAGATGCCAGAATTTTCCCATGAGTCAGTGCCATTTGCGGACTGCATGGAAGAACAAGAAGTAAAAAACAAAAAAAAAAACAAGCCCTCCCTGTGAATCAGTGCCTGTTCAGGCCATTGGAGGGAGAACCAGATGCCAGCCCCTTCCAGCACACAGGGTGGAAGACAAGAGAGCCAATCTATCCCACCCCTGTCCCTTAAATGATCAGCTGATCTGGAGAAACACAGGCTGCGGTGATAACTATTGAAGTAAAATATAATTTAATACTTGTAGTGTTTAGTGTTTCACTGACTTTGCAGGTCTAAAGCTGATAGTTTGATCACCTGTTCAGAGGATAACAACATGCAATGTGGCATCTATGGGAGAAACTACTTCTGAAGATGGTGGCCATTGCTAATTCCCTATTATCTTGTTTTGAAGTCCTGTATAATTTTCATTGCTTTGTTGAGCTGGGTTTTATTCTGTTTTGTTTTGTTTGATATTATTATATCCAATGGCAAGGGTAACTATTTCAAAGATTAAAAGATATATTATGGTAGCCATTTTGAATTTGCCATTATCTTGTTTTGAAGTCCTTTATTTCACTCATTGTTTTGTTGGTTCTATTTTGTTTGATTTTTACTGTGTTTGAAGTTATGGGCAGCTATTTTGAAGACAACAAGAGGCATTATGGTAATCATTGTTGATGTATTTTGCTTTGAAGTCCTGTATCTCATTGTTTTGTTTTGATTGGTTTTGTTCTGTTTTGTTTTGCTTGTTTTTATTCTCTTTAAAATAAAAATTACCCAAAAAAAGCATGTTCTGTTTAAAATATTTCTACTAGAATTATATTAAAAATAAAATGCACCTTCTCTGTTTGAAGAAAATGGGAGCCAGCCTTTCCTGAAAGATGCACAAGCTGCGCAGTTTCCAGAGAAAGATAAGTCAGCATCTCCCAAGAATCAGCCATGCTGGGATTTGGGGGACCAACCAAGAAATCAACTAGCCAGCCTTTCCAGTAAGCCACTCAAGCCTCACAGGTTCCCAGGAGAGAAAAGTCAGATAGCGTGTCCCATGAGCCTACCGGCACACAGACTGAGAATCAAACACCATCCAGGTGTCTCCCTCTGCCAGTCCCATCCTCACCACCAGCACCACCACCACCACTACCACCACCACTCCCTGCCATAAGCAACTGGATGGTTCAGAGGACAGACTGAGTTGATAGCAACTACAATACATAAAGCAACTAAATGCTTGTATTGTTTGGTTGCTTATGCAGCTGAGCATCTCTTGGGAGGATGACAATATGCAACGTAGCAAATACAAGGGATTTCTTTCTATCTTGTCTTTGAAGCCAAATATTGTTTTCACTGTTTTTCTTTGTTCTGATTGTTTTGTTTTATTCAACATTCTGTTTTGATTGGTTTTATTGTGTTTTGTTTTTGGTTAAATTTTGCTATCCTGATGGAATGGACAACTATTGTGACGATAACAAGTTATACTATGGTAGCTATTGTTTTTTCCTGGTATCCTGTTTTGATGTTCTGTACCAATTTCAGTGTTTGTTTTGATTGACTTTGTTCTGTCTTGTTTTGTTGGATTTTACTATCTTTAAAATTAAAAAATTAAAAAAAATGAGCAGGATCTGGGCCATGCCTAAGGGAGAAGCAAGGCTGAAACCAGCCTAGCCTGCAGGTATCACCACCCTGTGCCAGGAAGTCAAAAACAACCCCAGAACTGTGTGGAGTGTACAATGTCCCATAGACCCTTTTACTTTTCCCCATGAGGCTGAATTAAAGAGGCCTGCAGCCTAGGCCTCACCACTGATGGGAACAACCTACAGTAGACTATACCAATGGTACCTTATGAAACATCGGGACCTTCTCTCTGGGGATACCAGATGTTCCCAAAGATACAAACCTTGGTGACAAAACACTGCCTAATGGACACAGTATGAGGACCATAGAGTAGCCCAGGGAGCCAGTCCCATCCATAACCATTTCTTTGGAAACCAGCACCCCTGTAAGAATAAGTACCCACCTGGTCTAATCCATGGCTCAGGTCCAGTGGGACAGTAGGCTACAGTTGCAAAACTGAAGTAAATAGAGCCAGCATGTGAGCAATGAGACTTATTATGGTCTCAAAACAGAGAAGGCCAGGGAAGATTAGAGTTAATTGCAATTTACTACTGTGAAAGGCCCAAAATGGTACCACTTAGCAAAATCCCATGAGGATCACATCCTCACCTGTGTCACTCAAGAAGAACACCTCTGATCAGATCCCAAGGTAACAGCTGAAAATGTGCTCACCACATAGTAGCAAGAGTGTCCAGTGGTGGCCAGCTGGCACACAGAGTCCTCCACAGTGCCCCATTCCACACTGCATTCCTGCAGAGATGGAGGTGTGTAAAGTATGTAGTAATGACATCACAAGATTTCTCCATTTCATTGCATGACCAGTCTTTCAAGATGCAGCTGAATGCCAGACAAAAGGATCTTGTGACATAAGACCATAAAAATGAACCAAGACCACACATTTCAAGCACACAAACTTCTGCCCAGTTAAGGCCTGAAGGGGCTAAGTCTGTCTTGGGTGAGCAATCACTTGAGAGTAACCAAGAAAGTAACCAGAACAAAAGAGAAGATCAGATATCTGTTGATGTTCTTGGGTACACTAATGTCCAGTCATTCCCACTGGCCAGGGGCAAGCTTCCAAAACTTGCTTTTTCTTGTGAAGGACTTAATTACCAAGTGGTCACAGTCAACTTGTCTTAGATGAAGTTTGTTGAATTTCCCTGCACAAGATCATCTGGTGTCATTATCCTGTGCAAAGCATCCCAGTTTTGTACTTGGAGGACAAAGAGGCAGTCAACTTCACTCAAGAGCCACCAGGTTACTCTTTACAATGATACCATCATCCTGCATAAAGTCCTGTGACATTGTGATAGGGCTGAAGGACCTTCAGAGCATAAACTGCTGAAAAAGCACAAGGGTGGGCTAGGAAAAACACATACCAGCTTTAATGGGCAATAGTCTAAGCTAAGCCTATGTCATGGTCTCTGAAGAAACACTTCTTAACTGATCATCACGTCTATGTTCAGGGCTGAGTACAATCTGACTCAAAGATAAAGGCAGCAAAGGGGACAGAAACAGTATGAAGATAGGGATGTCAAAATTTTCACCCCATTTAGTCATCCCTCAGATATCTGCAGGCAGAAATGAAGATTCAGTGTTATGAGAAAAAGTGACCTTCAGGTTCCCAGAAGTGACCCAGACCACCATGACCGTAACCTCCACATCAGAGATGTTCTCTACAACAAATCCATTGGTACCCTAATAATACATTGCCCAGCTGTGTGATCTCCAAAATTAGTGATTTTTGACAGAACACATCTGTAATCACAATACTCAGGAGGCTGAGAAGGGAGAATTACCATGAATTTGAGGCTAGCCTGGGCTACAAAGTGAATTTAAGGTCATCTAGAACTTCATAGCAAGACCCCGTCTCAAAACAAACAAACAAAAAAAAATAGTGATTTTTAAATTGCCAAAGAGCAAATGAAACTAGAGGGATTTTAAAAGTTTTTAGTAACAGTTTCCCATCTCATGTAAACATTCTGTAAACATTCCATGGTTTGAGCAGGGTCTCATGGCAGGTTTATGAAAACATGGCATGGTACAAATAGCTTACTAATGCCTAAGGGCTTATTTTGTCATGCTAAGCAGTCAGTTCCAACACAGAGACGCCAAGATCCCTAACTATCTGAAGATGATTTAGCAGATGAGGAGGGAGGCAGTTTCTCCTCTAGGTTTACACTAGTTTTCCCAAACCCCGTTATCTCTCCGATGGTACTTATTCAAAAAGTCTGCTCCCTGTTCTGCTTCAAGGTTCCCTGGACTTCCTCAGAGTTTTTGGAACAAAAAATAAATGGGTATCTCAGGGGCCTGGTGTTAACTACACTAATTTTTCTTTCTGACAACTATCACTTCTCCATCCAGATTCTATCTGCTAAGGTCAACTTTCTAAACCTCGGGGTAGTGCTGCCCACTGGAAATTTCTGTGGTGCCAGATATGCCATTTACTTGCCAACAAAGCTCAGGCACCAGCCATATGTAGCCACTGGGTACTTATAATGTGGGACCATTATAAGCTGAATTTTTTGTTTCGGTTTTCAATGCATTTAGGTGACAGGGGTTGCTTGTAGTCACTGGTTCTTGAGATAGAGAAAGAAGGGAGTCTTTCTAGCCACTCACTATGGGGCAGAGTCCTATCCCTGATTATTGTTTGGAAGAGAAGCCGAAAAATAAAAAATAAGAATATCTACATTGGCCCAGGGTATAGCTCAGTGACATAAGTGCCTGCCAGCTAAGTGAAAGGTCTTGAGTTCAAGTCCTAGTACAAGAAAGAAGAAAGAAAGAAAACAAAGAAAGAAAGAAAAGACCACAAAGCTTTCCCCATGGTTTCTGACCCATAGCAGGTAGTCACAAGCCATGAATCCATTTTTGGTCTAGATTTCTTCGAGAGCCACACAGAAATATGTGCAAGGGACAGAACTTTGAATACTATAGAAAGCACCGAGTAGTCAATGGCACACTCAGGACCAAGTGGACACAGGTTTAATTCTCAAAATTTTAAGTGTACTACACATGATGAGTTTTCACTGGCCTATCTGCTAGAGATAGTGGTGGCTAAAATCTCAGGGAACCTAATGATTATCAGGACCCAGGAGGAACCTTGGAGTGAAAAGAATGGGATACCAAAAGCTGTATCCCAGAAGCTGTAGCCTCTTTTTCTGGGATCCTGTGTGGTCCAGTGTGTCAGGGGCTAAGGACTCACCCCTTTCTTCCAGGAATAGGAGTGTGAGGGCTGTCAGAGTAAGCATCACCTTTGGGTGAAAAGGGCAGGGGACCACTCAGCCCAACATTCAGGGGCTGCAGATGTGTCCTTCTCCTAAAACTCTAGATTTTTCATGTCCTTTGCTATGAAAAGTGGTGTCTCCTGTTCCAAAATCAACCTTGTAACCCTTTGAGAGACCACCAAGACCCTCCCCTTATCTAACCACCCCACCACACCCCGCCATCCTAGACAAGGAAGGGAAGGAAGCACTGTCCAGTGCCTTCCCATGGGCCAGGCAGTGTGGCTGGAATGAGGGTCACAAGGATACATTTTTTTCAGGACCCATTGACACATAAGGTTATTGTCCATCTCCCTCCATGCCCTCCATACCTTGCTGCCTTTCTCAGCTACAGACAAGAAAGACCACTCTTACATGCCTCAGATTTCTTAAGCAAGGTCAGCTTTGTGGCCTGTCACTCTCACTCAGCTCCTATGTGGCATAACTGAGTCTGGGCTCCAGAACTCTTGTGCAGTGCTCTGCCCTTGAGGGAACAGGGTAGCTAGATCTAAATCTGAGAACTGTCGTGGCATAATGGAGCTGGGGAACCGAAAGAGATTTGGTGTGTGCAGATGTGGCCCTTAAGTCAGCGCCCAAATTTAGAGTGATCTCACCTTGGTTTCCTCTTGTCCAAAAGGCCAGTCACTGAAGCACAATGTAAAACAGACTAATGATAGCTCAGGACTTGTGGGTAGAGGGCTGACCAGAAAGGACAATGGGCACTGTCACCTATCCCCATCTCCCCAGTGATTCTACCCCAAAAGAGCCCCATACAGACAGTCCAGCATAAAAACAGAGCCAGACCGTGGATCCACAGCCCACAGTACTCTGTATCCTCCTGCAACCACGGACAGGAGACTACCGTGCACCACACACGCTTGGATGGCAGTATAACCTCAGCCAATACGGACTGTTTCTGTCTCCAGAGGCTGACCAATCAGCAGCAAGGGCTAGTGATCCTGGTGGATGGCAGGTGGCTGGGCCACAAGTGCATGTGCATGCTGTGTCTGGTCTTAGCTGGGCCAGGTGAAGAAGGCTGAAAGCGTGCGGTTGTTTGGCCACAGGAGTTGACAGGCTAGTGATCACCACCCCCCATTCTGCTGTAGAATTCTTGGTCTGCATTTGCAAGTGACATTGCTCCAGATGGTGGAGATAACATGAGAGGATCTTGGGCACCTGTAGTTGCCTCCCTCACCCACCATCCCAGAGGGTCCTCCACAAGGTGGGAACACAGGCAGCACTTTAGAATTGTGACCTCCTCTGAGGGGCCCAGAATACCTGCAGCAGGGGCTGAAGCACTGCCCCTCCGGTCAGTGGGGCTGGAAAACTGAGCTTTCCAAGGTATGAGAAGACAGTTAAGTTTGGGCCTTCATTGAAGGTCACCCACTTTCCTGGGCAACATAGCTAAGGCTGAGTTCAGGACCTATGAGGGGTTCTCGTCATTGAGATAACAGGCTGACAAGAAATAAACCTGATAACTGTTCCCGAGTCTCAGGTTAGAGGACGGAGTATGAGATAGACAGAGAAGATTGACATGGGCAGACTTGCCCTTACATGAGCCTCAACTGTGGAGCATTAAGGCCTTGATTCCTCATTTGGGAAAAAGCATTGAAATGGCAGTCATGAGTTTTTTACCAGAGAAGACACAATTTTTACTTACACAAAACCCAAAGCAGGATTGTTCATAGGGTCTTTATTCAGAATAGGCAGAAAGAAGAAATATCCCAGGTATCCTCCAACACCTGGGTGCTCAGCAAACTTGGGCACTAATGCCATAATGCTCAAGCCCCTGCCCCACATACCTTGCAAATTCCCATCAGGGACAGGCAGCAGGAGCCAGGCACAGCCCTTGACCTGCAGTTTTCATGGAATTCCAGGTCTCAGAAGAGGCCAGAGGAAAAGGTGAGTCTTGTGTCAGGCAAGAGCAGAAGCCACAAGCCCAGGCACTGGGAGGAGGGCAGTAGGCTCCTCTTTGGCTGACCACTGGAGGCCAGTAGACTGGACTCAGTAGGAACTCTGAATATGCTGCTTGATCCAGGGCACATAAGACTCAACACATGCATATATGCCAGGAAAGTCACACCAGCCACAGCCTTTCCCCCAACTGACCACTCCCACCAAGGTCCAGGAATCTGAGTCCTTGTAGACTAGTGGGCCACCCTGGGATGTCACCCTGGAGATGAAAAGAGATGATGAATACTGGCCCTGAGGCATGGATATTGGTGGTGAACAGAGATAAGAATAGATGGAATTCACCTAGCAGGAATAACAGCCTTCACTGCCAGTACACAACATGTCATCCAGGATGATCCTCCTGCCCTTGTGGGGGCCCCTAGAAATATTCTGATACAGCTGCTCACAGAGCATCTTCTCAACCACCTCCACATTTACCTCCTGTAGGTAGAGGGGTGGTAGCTGCCATTCCGGAGATGGGGGAGATCAGGAGGTGTTAGAATTCCTGGTGGCACAGGCTCCCATCTAACCCCAAAAAGAACATGGCTACTGCTGGGGGACACCATAGACTGGCTTAAGGTCAGCTGCACATTATCCATGTCACAACAACCCCAATCCTCATCTTCCTCTCCTGGTACACAGTGTGGGAGACCCAAAATGCAGAAGACGGTGTCCTTCTAGATCCTGAGCTTCAACTCATGGATATCTCTACCTGTAGGTGGAAGGACCAGAGAAATAAGGGAGCTATGTGTGCTGTTGTTTCCAGAAATAAAAATCTCCTTTTTTGTGCAAATAATTTGAAGAGTGCCTGCATTCAGTGGTAAGTTCATCTCTCAGTTTTGCCGAGGCCTCAGGTACTGAGGTTAATGATGGAATATATCAGGGGTGTCCCCAACACTTACCAGAAGAGCTTATTTTACCCCAACCACTCACCCAACACTTGTCCTTCTGAGTGACCTCATGATTGAGAGAAGTCCGCTTGATGGGCTTGACACTGGCAGAGCCATGTGCTGGTTCCACCAGTTGTAGCATTGCTACATCTTCACCCAGTTCTTCATCAGCACAGTCAGAGTGGAAAGTGATCTGGTTCTCACTCAAAAGCTCCTGGTCACCATAGAGGTATATATTCTCAGCAAGGATGCAATAGGTTCACAGGTCAGCATTTCAACTGTGGTCAGAAAAAAAGCCACAGTGATAGCTCATTATAGGGCCCCCACTGAGCACCGTGGAAAATACTAAGAAGTTCTTGGCAGAATCACCGGAGTCAGAGCTTGGGTCTCCAGGCCCAAAATCCTCAAGCACACTTCTTCCATTTGCTCCACACTGAACCAAGTACTGCATAGCTGCAGCAGTGCTCACTGGTGAATGCAGAGGGCAGCAGTCAGCAGCCACTGCAAGTAGATGATGGAGCCACCACATGTGTGCTCCCAGAAGTCCGACTGCTATCTGTACACCTTCAGGCTGACCTGTTAGGTCACTTTCATAGGGGAGCATGATGTCCCCCTACAAAGCCCACCAGCTCTTTCATGATGACTGGTGCTAGAAGTAATATGTGGAGCTTTGAGGAGGCTGATCTGAGACAGCTAACCCTCAACCTGCTTCACACATCCCAAGAGTCTGAGGCCAGGGCTTGCAGAGGTCTCTGGGAAAGGGATTGTGGGATGTTGATCAAGATTCACCTTGGAGCTTAGAAGAAGAGCTCCACATGAGGCAGAGAGTTATAAACAGCAGCCTCGGCATCTGTGGAGGAGAGAGGCATGGAGGGGCTGGGATGGCCAGGAAAGATTTGGAGATGGCCATAGCCACCATGGGTGCAGTAGGGACCGGCCCCTACCTTAACAGAACTCCACACTGCTCCTCCCTAGGCGTCTTGGCCTCTTTAACCATAGAAAGTAGGCATGCGTTTGTCCTATGTGTTTGACTCATTTAGAGGCATGATTCCATGCTTCCCAAGGCCCCAGCAGTGATACTGTTGTTAAACTACAGGATGACTGAGCTTGTGATGACCAGAGACTGTAGGGTTCCCAGTCTTGGAGAAGGGGACAGTAGGAAGTGGCATTGAGCTTCAGGTTATGATACGTGGTGACTGGTGGTGCAGGCAGAAGGCCTTATGTTATGTTCTGGGTTCCAGGGTACCCAGACTCGATATCAACAGATGAAACGTAGTGTCACTGGGAAGGTTGGGCAGCTTGTCCCAGGGTGGTGCTCAGGAAAGTGTCAGCTAATGTGTGACAAGCCTGCAACCAGAGTTTGGAGGTACAAGCAAGCAGTACCACCTCAATCCCCACCCAGGTCACACTTAGATCCAGAAGAACATTCCACATGTGAGCATATATCCAAAGTATCCAGATCACAGAAGAGCAAGTGTCCCAAGGCCCCCTGATGGGCCCATCTCCCAGAACTGGGCTCCATGATGCCACTGCCACTCATCAGGTAGGTAACAGCCCATCTCACTACAGAACTGGGAATCCTAAATTGGGGATATCCCCCCATAGGGTATAGATAGCCACTACCCAACACCCTAGACCACTGTGACTAAACCCGGTGAGAACCATGGCATATCTGAGTAACACATGGACCCTGGAAGCCCCAAGGTATCCCAGTTGATTCTCCTGAACAGTATCAGGCTTTGCTTTGGGACTTCTTAGAAGTTTCTTTGGTTGTTGCTAGGTCTGAGGGAATTCCCACACAGACAATCAAGGACAGAATGGATGACAAGATTCCAGAAGCACAAGCACTGGAATTCAGGGGAATGAGTCTCTGCCTTTGAGGACCCCAGCTGTGATAATGCTGTGATACTACAAGGAGGCTGAGCCCTGTGTCTTCCAGAGCCTGCCTGGCTCCCAGAATGGAGGAAAAGAGAGGGAAAACAAGGCTGTGTCTGAGAAAAAACAGGCATGCCTGAGGTGACAGACAACAGCTGCCAGACAGGGGTAAACAATGGTACTTAGGGATCAGGGATGCATGTCTCCATGTCCTTCTGGCACAGCCACCACAACCTAGTAAGCAACATGAAAGCCATCTTTGTAAGAGACACACTCTGTGTGCTGCTCTTGATAGCAACCGGTCTCTTATCTGCGTAGGATCAACCTGAAGACCCTCACTGGTGGGCTTGGATGGAACCGTTAAGCAGCAGAGCCTGGGCACAAGAACCTGGTAGCCCTGATAGGTCTGGACCAAACCACAATGGGCACATTCAGTGATAGGATCAGAGAGAGCGCTTGAACTGTGTGAGTAGAGTCTTGCAACAGTTAAGATTGTGGCCTGTAGACTGGCCAAAGATAATGTGACATCTAAGCCTGTGGAAAATATGCCTGGGTCAAGGACACCCTTAGGCAAAAAATGTGACTGCCCAAAGTCAGTGTTCAAAGAGATCTGTTTGGCAAAGCCTGGGTACAGGAAGCAGTCAGGGACACCAGTATCTCAGGACAGAGACTGAGAGCACCTGAGATTCTTGGAACCTACAGATGTATAGTTCATGATCTTGTTTTTCCCTTTTCCTCACTGTAACTCAGCCTGGGATGCAGGTGGAACCATGAGTGATAGTCCCAGAATCCCTTTCTGAGTACCTTGCTCCTGGAAGACCAGGAAAGTCCTTGCCACATGTTGCTGAGAGTCCTGAAGACTGTAGCCCCAGTGAAAGATCAAATAGGCTGGCTCCTTGGTGTCTCTTGCATTGAAATAGCAGTGAGTGGGTTTACGGAGATGGTGGAGCACTTTGGGTTCCACTGCCCCAGTATCTGAGCATATGTGGGCTAAACCTGGGGAAAGTGACACATTGCACTGGGATACAAGGATGAATGAATGGGCTTAGGAGACAGAGTTGGAAAGCCTGGAATTCGCAGCTGCCATTGTTTGGAACATCCTGGGGCATGTGGAGAAGTCAGTCTTATCACACTGGTGCCTTGTGTTTGTGGTGTGAACCTGAACTGATCCTGTTCTCTCTGTTTTCATGGGATTTGGCCTAATGGGGACCTGGGAAAAGATAGAGAGTTGGCAATTTTGCTGGCCCACAGTCTGGGTCTGCAAGTATATGCAGACTTGAGGGAAATTATGCCCTTCTCTGTCCCTTAGTTTGGTCTTGGACAAAACAGGGAAAGTAGGGCTGCCTCTGGGTAAGAAAGTGATTTATTTGCTGTACTTGCACTGAACCATGCTCCCAGGAAGTGTCCAGGGACAATTGGTCATTACTGCCAGGAAGTAAATCTACAAGGAATATTCCAAAATTCATCATGGTACCAACAAAACTGAGAAAGGTGTATCCATGCCAAACATGCCATAACAAATATGACTAGCCAGTTGTACACTCACTCTGCATCTCTTTGGGAAAGCTATCATGGTAGATGGCCCAGATTATGACCATATTTGTAAATTATTTGTGTAGAGCTTGGCATTCAATAAGGTTTGATGGATTTCACTTTTAATGTTCTCTTTAAAAGCATGTGCTGTTTAAAACATTTCTACTAGAATTATAACAAAGATAAAATGCATCTTCTGGGTGTAAAGAAAATGGGCAGGATCTGGGCCATTTTTAAGAGAGAGGCAAGGTTAAAACCAGACAAGCCTACAGGCATCACCACCCTGTGCCAGGAAGTCAAGAACAATCCAGTGCCTGTGTGGAGCAGACAGTGTCCCTTAGACACTTTTCTCTTCCCCATGAGACAGAACACTGTACCAATGCCTCCTGATGAGCTTCCCAGGCCACCATGGCCATAAACTCCATATCAGAGATGTTCTCTACAGCAAAGATATTGGGACACTAATAGTATATTGCCCAGTCTTTTGACCTCTAACACTAGTGATTTTCAACTTGCCAAAGAGCAAGTGAATTATTTAAAGTTTTTTTTTTAATTACAGTTTCACATCCCATGAAAACATTCATCTTCTATGGTTTGATCAGGGTCTCATAGAAGGTTTATTGAAACATGGCATTCTGCAAATAGCTTACTGTGTTCAGGGGTTTATTTTGTCATTCCAGCAATCAGTCCCAACACAGAAACACCATGGTCCCTAACTATCTGAAGATGATTTAGTACATTTAGAGTTGGAAGGTGGTTTCTCTTCTGTGTTATACTAGTTTTCCCAAACCCCAGAATTTCTCAGATAGTACTTGTTCAAAAAGCCTGTTCTATGTTCTGCTTACAAGGTCCACTGGACTTGGAAAGAGTTTTTGAAATACCAAACTGGCATTTTAAGGGCCTGATGCTCATCATAATGATTTTTCTCAGAGACAACTAACACCTTTTAGAGTCTATCAGTTGAGGTCAACTTTCTGAACATTAAGGCCAGTGCTGCCCACTGGAACTTTCTATGGATGCCTTTAACTTGCCAACAAGACTGAGGCACTAACCATATGTAGCCACTGGGTGCTTATAACATGGGAAGAGAAGCTGAATTTTTTGATTGAGCTTCCAATGCATTTAGGCAAAACAGGCTGACTATAGTCACTGGTTCCTGGGATGGAGACAGAGGCAGCCTTTCTACACCTTCATTATATGTCAGAGTCTGTCCCTGGCTTCTATTTTGAAGAGGAGAAAGGTTTTCACATGATTTCTGGCACACAATAGATAGTGGAAAGCTGTAGACCCCTTTCTGATCCAGGTTTCCTTTCCTCATGAGCCATACAGAAATATGTTCAAGAGTCAGGACTCTGAGCCCTATAAAATGTACAGAGTAGTCAGTGGCCACACTGAGGACCAAGTGAGCACAGATTTCATTCTCAAAGAGTCCATTGGAATGCACATGACCACTCCCCCAGACATATCTCCAGGGGATAGTGGTGACCAAAAGCCCAGAGAACCTAGTGATTATCAGGGTCCAAGAAGAACTTTGGAGTGGATGAAAACAGGCACCAAACCCTATATCCCAGGCAAGCAGAGGGACCATAGCTTCTTTCATTGGAATTTTGTGTGGTCCAGTGTGTCAGGGGCTGAGGACTCATCCCTTTATTTCAGGAACAAGAGTATGAAGGCTGTCAGAGGGAGCACCACCTTCAGGAGAAAAACTGCAGGGGACTGCTCAGCCCAACATCAAGTTCCCACAGATGTGGCCTCCTCCTGAAACTGGGTTTTTCATGTCCTTTTCTATGATAGCTGGTATTACCTGACCTTGATCCAATATCAACCATGTAATCAAGTTGAGAAACCACCAAGACCCTCCCCTTACCTACTCATGTCCCTATCCTGAGAGAGCCTAAGCTTGAGAGGAAAGCAAGCACTGCCTAGGGCCATCCCAAGGGCCAGGCAATGGGCCTGGAATAGGGGTCACAGGAATACAGATTTTTCAGGACCTAGTTGGCAGCCAAGGTGAATGGGTAATTGCTCATCTCCCTCAATACTTTCCATGCCTCACTGCTGTTCCCAGCTGTAGACAAGAAACGCCACTCTTCCATGCCTCAGGTCTCTTAGGTCAGGTCAGTTTTATGGCCTCTCAGCCTCACTCTGTGTGGCATAACTGAGTCTGGGCTCCAGAACTCTTGTACAGTGCTCTGTCCTTGAGGGAACAAGGTAACCAGATCTCAACCTGGTAACTTTCCTGTCCTACTGGATCTGGCAGACAGACAGGCCTACTGTGTGCACACCTGAGGCTCATGCTAGCATCCAAATTTAGAGTGATCTCACCTTGGTTTCCTCATTTGGAATAAAGCCAGTCACAGGGCTGAGGGTTTAGCTCAGCTGCATAAGAGCCTGCCTTGCAAACACACAGTCATGAGTTTGATCCCCAGTACCAAAAAAAAAAAAAGCCAGTCACAGAAGCATGATGGAGAAGATTAATTTTAGCTCAGGACTGGCCATGCATAAAGGGCTGACCAGAGAGGGACTGACCAGGGAAGGCTGACAATGGGCAGTGTGGCCTACTCTCATCTCTCCAAGGATTCCTCCAAGCAGTAAGACTGGAAGAAGAGTGACATAGACAGCCCAACAGGGCAACAGAACCAGATCCCAGATTCATAGCTTAGAGTACTCTATAGCCTAGTGCAACCACAGACAGGGGTGCACCATATGCCACATTGCATGATGACATTGGGGCCTCAGCCAGTAGGGACTGCCACAGTCTCCAGAGGAAGCCAATCAGCAGCAGTGGGTAGTGAGCCTAGTGAGAGGCAGGTGGTTGGGTGGCAAGTAGATGGACAGCAGGTGCTTGGTTGAACTGTGTCCAGTCTCTTGGTGGGCCAAGTGCTGAAGGCTGAAAATGTGTGGCTCTCTTTGGCCACAGAAGCCAAAGGACTAGTGGTCACCCCACACTTACTCTGTCGTGGAATTCTCAGTCTATATTTGTAAGTGATGTTCCTCCAGTTAGTGGAGTTTCCGTGCATAGATTTCAGTGCACATGCTGGCCTCCCTTGCCCATCTTCCTGGGCACCTGGTTCCTAAGCCCTACCTCACTCATCCCCTGAATTAGCCTTTGCCCATTTCCAGCCCTCCAAAGGATGGGAGCAGAGAACACAGCCTTGCATTTCCACCTCCTCCTCTGAGGGTCCCAGGAAGCCTGGAGAAGAGGTTGAAGTACCTCCTCTCTGGGCTACTGGGCTGGACAACTAAGCCTTCTAAGGGAAGGGTAAGTGGTTAAGCTGGGGCCACTCTGCAGGCCACACACTTTCCTTGGCATCATAGTCAAGTATGGGTACAGTACATATTGGGTTTCTCTGTTGTTGAGGGAACAGGTTGGCAAGAACTAAACCTGATTAACTGTCCCTGAGTCCCAGGATAGAGGACAAGACATGGGGCACAAAAACAGGATTGGAATGTGCAGACCTAGGGCTCACATGAGCCCTAACTGTGGAGAGTTAAGGCCTTGGTTTGTCATTTGGAAAGAATTAATTGAAATGTCAGTCATTGGTTTTTCTACTAGAAGAAACACAATTTTTACTCACACAAAAGCCTTGGCAGAATTGTTCCTATCATCTTTATTCAGAATAAGCAGAAAGCGGAAATATCCCAGGTGTCCTCCAACACCTGGGTGCTTAGCAAACTCAGGCACCAGTGCCATGAATCTCAAGCCTCTGCCCCACACACCTTGTGCCTTTCCCATCAGGGACAGACAGCGAGAGCCAGGCACAGGTCCACAGCCTCCAAGTTTTCATGGAATTCCAGGGCTCCAAGGAGGCCAGAGTAGAATGTGACTCCTGGGTCAGGCAGGAACAGAAGCAGCAGGCCCAGGCACTGGGAGGAGGACAGCAGGCTCCTCCTTGGCTGACCAGTGGAGGCCAGTAGACTGGGCTCAGGAGGAACTCTGAATATGCTGCTTGATCCAAGGCACGTAAGACTGAACACGAGCAAAGACTGCAGGAATGTCACTCCAGCTACAGTCATGGCCCCAGCTGACCACTCCCACCAAGGTCCAAGAATCTGAGTGCTTGCAAACAAGGGGGCCACCAGAGTCACCCTGGGAATGAAAGGAGATGTTGAATACTGACCCTTAAGCATGGATGATGGTGGTGGGCTGAGTAAAAGAAAGAAGGGACTCACAAAGCAGGGTCCACGGCCCTCACTGCCAGCACACACATTGTCATCCTGTATGATCTTCCTATCCTTATAGCGGTGCCTAGTAGCATTCTGGTACAGCTGCTCACAGAGAGGGTTCTCAGTCACCTGCACATTCACCTGCTGCAGGCGGAAGGGTGGTGGCAGCCAACCTGGGAGTAGGGAGAGCAGGAGGTGGTAGAATTGCTGGTGGCACAGGATCCCACTCAACCCATCAGGCACATGACTATTCCTGGGAGGCACCATAGACTGGCTGATGGTCTGTCGCACCCTGTGGAAGTCACTGCAGCCCTTTTATTCAACTTCTCTTCCTGCAAGACAGTGTGGGAAACCCAAAACGCACAGGCCTGTGTTCCTCTAGATCCTGAGATTCTTACTATGGAGATCTCCACATGCAGGTGAAGGACTAGAGGAAAAAGGAGCTATGCATGCTTTTTTAAATAAATAAATGCCTTTTTTATTTAAAGAAAGAAAGAAAAGAAAAAAGATGAATAATAGAGAATTCAAAAAAAAAATTAACATCATAAAATTGCTAGTTGATACATTACATATTGTCATCTTTAAAATAGTTGTTAAAGTTACAAAATTAAAGCATAAAAAGTGGTTAGGCACTCAAAAAATGATAGTGCAAACCGTTCTATTCAATGATCTAACAGAAATTCAGTAATATAGCATTCTATTTTACACACTTATACATACCGATATATCCTTTGGAGCACTTTCCTTCCCTTTCACTTTTACAATATCTATTATACTTTTTGGATCTTATTATTCTGTCAGGTTTTATTATTTTTTACACTAGAGAGACAATGTGATATTTACTAATGTGAGTCTTGTTTATTTCACTAATGAGGATATTCTCAAGTTGCCTCCATTTACCTATAACAGCCTCAAGATCATCCTTTTTGTAACTGAGTAGTATTCCATTGTATAAAATACCACATCTTTTTTATCCACCCTCTGGTTGATGGGCTAAAATGTCTCTTTTTTATGTGCAAATAAAATGAACTGTTTCTGCCCTCAGTCCTAAATTTATGTTCTAGTCTCTCCCAGGCCTCAGCTGCTGAGGCTCATGATGGAACATATAAGCAGTGTAAGCAACACTTACCATAAAAGCTCACAGCACCCCACCCAGTCACCCAACACTCGTCCTTCTGGGTGACCTCATTATTGGTGGAGATCAGCTCGATGGGTTTGACATTGCCAGAGCAATCCACTGGTTCTGCCAGCTGCAGCAGTGCTACATCTGCACCCAGATGAGCATAAACAAAGTCTGGGTGGACAATGATCCGGCTCACACTCAACAGTTTCTGGTCCCCATAGAGGTATATTTCTCCAGCCAGGATGCGGTAGGTTGCTGGGTCAGCATTTCGACTGTGGCAAAAA
>PVLA01008666.1:0-85556 GCA_004027455.1 Hydrochoerus hydrochaeris
GCTGCACAATACTATGCTCATCTCGGCCAACAACCATGTGGAAAAGAACTTGAGGAGAGCACCGTGTGAAGGTGATGCTTTTCACCGTGATGAGCACCGGGAAACAGGAATCGCATCTTTGTCAGGGTCATCACTATTCTCACAAGCTTGTTGTGAGGAGGAAGTGGCCGCCCCTTCAGTGGTTTTTCTCATCCAAGGCTTCAGTGTTCCGTGTCTGATTCTGGACACCTAGAGCCCCCAGATTCCTGAGCATAGAGAAAGAAAATCAGGCCCAACTGCAGGTTTCTCTTCACAGGCTTCATTCAAATTGTGTAGAGCACACAGCCTTAGGCCAGGTGCTCCCCTATACCCTGCTTGTCTCCCCTAAGGAGCCCTCAAAGGACTGAACGCCCATCAAGACCTTCTCTACTACATTCCTTGAGACTAATGTTCCCAAATATGGTCAACAAGTCCTGGATGTCGTAACCTCTCCCAGCTCTATGGGTGTGGACAAAGAACGGGGCTGCAGCTGTTCTTCAGCTCCAGTATTTCTAATATGTAAAACGCAAACTCCAGGAGCTTCACAGACCAACACAGAAACCTGACACACTATGGCTAAGAGAGATCCTAGTATCAGGGCCAATGGGGTCTGCTGCAAAGGTTCCAGTCAGCCCACTTAGAAAGGAATGTGGTTCACTTAGCCCTGGACCCTGCCACATTTCACCTGAACATTTTAGGTGAAAGAAGAAAACTTTACAACGATTGGATGAGCCATATATGCTCATCCAATTTATGCAATTTTCCAACCTTACCCATCGTGATCTCGTATTTAAAAAGTGAACGCACATCATTGAGGGCATTTTATGGATACCTAATTGTGATCGATATTAAGACTTATTTACTTTTGGGTAATTAACGCTAAACACCACCACCAAGGCAATCAGCTAGTTACTAGAGTCATAGAAGTCTAAAAGGGAGTCAAATTCCTGAGCTGCAGATACAGTAGCTAGACTAGGGCTTTAATTTTGAGTCTTCCCGAAGGAGCACACGCATTCATCTTAAGGATTTTCATTCTAGAGAGATGGATGGAGACAATCACAGAAAAGCTCCACACAGAACAGAAAGGACAGGAAACTGCTGCTGGCAGAGGCCTGTGGTCTTTGCTGACCTGTGTGCTAGAAGTACGTGACTTAGGAAAATTCCCTACTTGATCTTCTGGCCACTGAGAAACACAGGATCCTTGTGCAATAGTGCACTGGTCACCTCTGTTGCACAAAGCCTAAGGGAAATTATGACAATTCCCTGGTGTCACAATCTCCAATAAACCTCCCCTGGTAACAGCTTAGAATGAGGGTTGACCCTGAAGCACCCTGCAGGATGCACACAGCCTGATCATAACCAGGATGCAGTCCTCGCTCACACTAGCCCTCAGGTCTTAGGCTCTTCTTCCTGCACTGTACCACCCTCTTTCAAATGACATTAATGGGAGAGCAGGCCTGGAGCAAGGGTTCTGGTGCCCAACACTCAAATCCTTGTCTAATGGATGCAGGATCAACCAGGGATTGACCAGAACTGGGGACCATTCTAAGACACATGAGAGGCAAGAGGCCCCTCCAAGGCTTTGGGAAGATGAAGTGTTCGCATAAGCCACGTGGAAAATGGCTAAAAATTAACATCAGCCCAGCCCTCAATACACTCAGTCAACTGTCACTGTTTAAGCGCTCTCAGAGCCTCCAATTGTGGTTCTAGCATGTGACAATCAGCAAGTCTAAAGACCAAGTTCCTGGGAAGTGCTACTGAGGGATCAAGGGACCTCAAACACTAGAAAACAAATACCTGAAGACACAATCTACTTAGGGGAATGAATGTTGGGTTTTGAGGTCCTAGGCATCCCTCCAGAGGAAATATAGCTATGCAGGTAACTTGTTTCAGGAAAATAGAAAACACCAATGATGGCTAATAGGAAATCCATCCTCCAGAGTCCTCCAGCCAAATGGAAGCAGATTGAGCTGAGCAAACTCTCAAGAGCCTGAGAAGCAGCCTCAGTTGAGGATGGAAAATGGTGTTATGAAGGCAGAGCCAATGACTTCTATCCAGTATGTCTAATCCAACGACATTTCTTATTTCTCAAATTATGATGCAAAAATCTGTTTCCATCTCATGTTGCAAAATGCAGCTTTTAAAGCTGACAAAACAGGTAGTAGTGGAGGACAATAGCAGCTGAATCAGTTTGTATCTCTGCAAATTCACTTCATCATCACAATACAGGACAAATGAAACCATACAAGAGCTGTGCCATCAAAGTAATCTCAGGAAAATGCCAATTTTTTGTATTAAATGGAGAAAACCCACCTCATGATTTTGTAGTCCTAGTGCTACAAGCCTCCATGAGAGCAAGGCAGGCTCAAGAAAATGATGACATCAAAAGCCAGTGAGGAACCAACAATAGAATGTTAGTTTCTACCTAAAACACCCCTCAAAGACTCATTTATTCACAGGAGGGGCGCTCAGAAGGTGATTGACTCATGGGACAAAATCACTGCTCTACTCAGCACATTCAGCTATGAATTCATTGATCCACTACTAGGAAGTGGGTCAGTAGCAAACCTGGACCCCAGGAGCATGTTATTAAAGGGTGCATCTCAGTCTGGTTCTGTGTACTGACTCACTGCCATGACGTGAGCAGTTTTCCCCTGTGCCCAGTGCACTACGGACTGGGTGTTCTGAAATTGAGCTGAATTTTCTCCTCTATGTTGCATGTGTTAGGCATTTTGTACCAACCATAGAATAGTGACTAATGCAGCAATGCTGAGAGAACTAGAAAACAATCTACTATTTATCCCAACCACAGGTCCTCTACATAAAGTAGAGCTTCTAGAGGAATTTATACTTGCAAGGTGATGAAATCTCTCCATTTTATACTTGTTCAGGGAAGTATTAAATATGACATTGAAAGGTCCACCAATATAAATAGGACATCAACAACACTTGGAACCACCAAAGCCTCTCTTAGAACACATTTAACTCAGTATTCTATCCTTGTGTTTCAGAATCACTTGGGTGGACCATCATTTAAATCTAAAACACTGGTGCAACAAAAATAGAGCTGTTGTCACTGACCGACTCTTCAGACATAGCATGTTATTTCGCAGGCCATCGTCCCCTAAAAAATTATGTAGCACTCCAAAAGGACATATGCCAGCCTTATATGCAGATGTTTTGAATGCAGGAAATCTCTCCCTTTTAAAAATAAAAAAGCTTCTATACAGTCTCTAGCAGCAGATACCACATCTTTTCCATCTATCTTGAAATAGTGAAAAACAGCAAGATGTCTAACCACTGGGGAAAAATGGTTTTCTAGTGGTAAAGATCAGAGTGCCATGTGGATGGGGACAATTAGTCACACAGGTAAGAGGTGCCATATCCTTTCACAAGCATGCGTCATCTGACACTTAGTTTCTTATAACTGGGAATATCCAGGCTTGAGGTCCCCTCTTAGAAGTTTCTCCCAGTGTGACCAGAGAGCACCCGCCCACCTCACAGTTACACCTCAGGGTTTCTAAGGCAAATGTTAAGGTACGACTGACAAATGGACAGCTTATTTCAGGAGCACTTCTACATTCAGAAAAAAAGATTTTTCTGGCTGCTACGTGGTCCCCCCTCTGAAGCACATTCATCTGACAGTATCTCCTCGAATTCCAGAATGCATAGGAGCTGCAAATAATCAGACTCCAGAGGCACGACAGCCTAACTGTACAATTTCCACTCTACCACAGACCAGTACTTGGCAAGAGTACCTATTTTTTAAATGTCCAGCATGACAAAAAAGGACACAATTATCTCAAGGATTTGTAAATCCAAGATTTGCCATCTGACTGAAGTAGCAGAATCTCACAGGTGGTCAGAAAAGCATTGGCAGTCATCACATCAAGAGGACTCCAGTGGGAACCGCACAGTGCAGCCCACTTCCATGGCCAGGATGCCATAGAGCACAAGGCACTGATACAAATGTCCCAGGCCATCAGAAAGCCATAGTGACTACCCACAAGATGGACAGCTTTAACAAAACCCAACTACGTGCAAGTCAGACACCTGCACAGTGCTGCGTAACACGGCAGCCCACCCTCAGATGATCGCCGGGTATAGTTTCCAGTCTTCATTCCATGAACTACTGATTATTACAGTCATTTTCATGCAAATTAGTGGTCATTTTCCTTCAGTGTCATCTGATAGCATCTACCTTTCAAGACAAAGCATCTTTGTGAATGCACAGGGTCCCCAAGTCATAGCATTATGAGAGGTGCCTTTTACAGGTGGTGCCCCACCTCAGAGCGCAGGCTCTATTGAAGTCTAAACAACCCTCTCTCCTTCAAGATCATACTCTGAGTAATATTCCATTGTATAAAAATACCATAAAAGGATGACCTTGGGGCTTTTCTGGATAAATGAGGCAACTGAAGATGATACTCATAAGTGAAATAAATCACTCACATGTGTAAATACTGCATTGTATCCTTGGTGTAAAAAATAAACTGAAATAGTAAGATCCAAAATGCACAATACACATTGTAATAGTGAAAAGGAAAGAAAGTTCTCAAAGGTAAAGAACTAGCACAGGGGTAAGCAGAAACGGAAGGAAATATACGTAGATAAACACATAACTACGTATGTGTGAAGGCCACTGTACTACTAATTCTGTTCAAAGTTTGTGCTGTCATTGATAGTTCGATCATTTTTTATGCCTAGAACATGGAACCTAAGCTATTTCTAAGATAATATGCATTAAGCAGTGTCAACTTTTGAAATTCTGTATTATTTCTATCTATGCTTTGCTTTAATATGAGTTTAAAAGATCATTCTCTGTCTTACAGCTAGCAGGAAGCCTCTGGGGGTGTGGGGAATTGGTTCTAAGGATTAAGGTCCAGGTGACCTTCCCTGCACACAAGGAGGGCCTGTTACAATTTCCAGAGCAGTAGTCAACAGCCAAGATCCCATGTAGGGAAATACCTGAGTAGATTTTGCATAGCAGGATACCACAAAGCCCACCTCATTTCTCAAGCTCAATAAAAGTGAGCTGAGTCAGAAATTTGGGGCACTATCCGTTAGAAGAAAGAGCCCTTTGGTCTCAAAATTATCTGTGTCCTGTCATTAATTTCCGTTCTCCACTCCAGTTTGGCATTCCCAGCAGGATGGTTTTCTGCTAAGTGGCACCCAGTCTGGCACTCATGAAGGACCCAACATGTTTTCTCATACAAGACGGTATCAGACATAACCCCTCAATCCCACAGATTGGCACAGTAGACACACAAAAGTGGGAAACCTTTTTAAAGGTCTCTATACCCAGGGCTCTGTTATAACCCCTGAAACTATCTCTACATGCAGCTTGGCCCATGAAATTCTTTGTCCTTTAGCTACAGGTAAATATTGCACATCTAGTGCACCCTCGGGAGGAGAAAAATGTGAGGGTGAAGAGCCTTGGCCCCCTCCACTTCCTCCCCTTCACCTGTGGTCACTACAGTAACAGTCTCCTTATCAAAAATTCGTCCCTTAATGTTGAATGGGATGCACTACCTCAAAACTGTCCACCCCCATGAAGACAAGCCTATATGCTAAGATCATGGATGCTAGGAACTCACCTGTGTTTTGAGTACCTTGCTATATTATATGCAGCTCCCATGTCTTCCCCAGAAAATTAAACCCACCAGTTTTGGGCTCACCTATGAACAAAGAACCATGTTTGCTATCTGTATGCAACAGCAATTTCCTTTTCTTGTGTTTTTCAGACAGTGTATCATACCAGAATTTCAGATGCATTATCAACCTCAGTTAAAAAGTGCATCACAAATTTTATTCAGACACCCAAGCAGAGGAGACACTGAACCATAAGAGCTGTCACACAGCTCTTAGCACTTTGGGGAGAAGGAAGAAATTTAGATAAAGGTGACAGCATCTTTGAACTTACTACATTTACATCTTCTGCTAAACACACTGATGAAACTTTGTCAGGCTCAACTCCGGAGCCTGCTGCAGGAGGCCATGACACAAGGACACACAGCGCTATTCCCCCCAGGACTGGAGCCGTCCATGCCGTGTCTCAGTGGTATCTCGATCATAGTTCTGGCTCCCTTTGAAGTCAGGTAAAGCCCTGGAGTGTGAAGGGTACAGTGCTGACTGGGTTGGTTTTAGAATCCTAACTATTCAGACTCTTTAGGATGGACCTCAGCAGTCTAAGAGATGGCGACAACACTGACCACGTGGGACATGGTTCTCTTGTCTAGTAAGGTCATCTCTACCAAAGACATCCAGACAGAAATGCAAGCAACATTTGGTCCTTTGGTTTTGTGGGAGCCCAACGAACTGCACTCCCCAGAGACATGAAGCCCCTTGCCTCCATCTTTCCCTGACCTTAAATTCAGCCCTATTCACTGAGAGGCACAGATCTGCCTACATAGAAGCAGATGTTCCCTTCCCGGACCAAAAGAACATGATTGACTAAGGACTGCATGGCGTCTCACTGCAGCACATGGCTGAGAATAGCCCACTCCAACCTTCGCTCCTGATAAAGGCTGGAATGCAGGCTCCAGCAAGAGTCTGAAATTCCATGGGGAGGACATGAGATATCATCTCAGCTGAGGTGATGGAACTCAAAATTAATACCTTCCTGGCAGTCAAGGTGCCAGCCTGGCATACATCCAGCTATCTATTGCAGTGCTCATTGAAGGACCTCTGCCTGGTACAAAATTGCCCTTTCTCCTTACAGCCAGTTCCTGCAAAGTTTCTCTCCACTGGCACTATGCCACCACGCCTGCCCACCTCCCTGATTGACACCAATGAAATCCATGAGCTCTTGGACTCAAGGCCTCTTGTTCCACAGAGTGCACTATGGCGTGCCAATGCCTTATCTCCACGATTCTGGGGGTATTTTTCATCCATGTTGCAGAGAGCTGGGTGGGAGACTGATACCTTCTACATGGATTTCACTAGGTTTCTCTTGGGGATTTTTACATTGTTGCCACTGAAGTCTTCTTAGAGCCGAGCACCAGAATATGCTAATCTGGAGGCTATGTGCTGAGGCATCCATGGCAATACTGTTCAGTGCCCATCAATATCCAACAGTGTCTGGCTCAACCAGGGCCCTCATCTCTCTAGAGACTGTATAGAATTACAAATAAACCACCTGGCCAACTCAAGTGTGCTAGAATGAGAAGGAACCTCTTAGATAAGGGAATGGGAATTTACATCAGCTAGGGTCATGCACTGATCACATTTTATATCCAGAAGGGTCTCAGATCCTGTGCCTCAATACCACTTCCATAACCTCAGGGCTGTGTTCATATTTTAACAGACTACAGCTCTTTTAATCAAGGAGACTTAAGGGACAAAGGCATGATCCAAAGCTCTGGATAGTCATCTCTGGATGAGTTGAACTATTCACTTTTGAACTAGTACCTCTCTTGAAGAGCCAATTCTTCAAGTAACCCACCAGACTAATACAATTCCCATTGATCATAAATCACACTAGTCACACAGAATGTTCTAAGTCTTCTTGAGATACGTAGCAGCTGGGCTTTGAGACCCTTCAGCCTGCTTGAGGCTGGGCAAGTGACAGGTTCTATGACTATGGGAAGCCCTATGTACACTTCAACAGTGTACCAGTAATACCAAAAGTCTATCAACCAACCTAGGGAAACATATTGCAGGAAAAGCAGGTGACTAGCCCTCAAGTACCTGTTACTATTCAAGTCACGCTGACAAAGCAGTGACCACCATCTTCTTGAGCAGGACCATTGCTGTATCCAAGACCACCATTTGTGCCTTCTGCATTTACAACTGCCTTTGTGCATAACTATGCCAAAGACAAGAGAAAACTATAGGTTTCCAAGCTGCATTCATTCATGCAATCATCTTTTTGGCCTCTGAACTCCAATATGCAGAACTTTAAGAACTCCACCTGAAGACTTCATAGTTTTATACTCACATGATACTAGAGAAATGGAAGGAAAAGCAGTTTTACTGCAGCTCTTTTGCTAGCAATCAGCTCCTTTCAGGTTGAGAGATACAGCAAAGAACTCTAGGAATCCAGAAGCACAATAAACATCTCCCACCATATACGTGCTGAAATGAATGTAGGAGGGTAAATGCAGTAAATACCTCAGCAGTTCTATGGCAAGAAAACTAGAGCTACTCCGCACTCAGGCTTGGGAGGGAATCGCACACAGACACATACGGAGCAAGAGAACAGGACAAGGATCAAAGTATGACACAGGCTCTTTCTAGAAATGGTCAAGTTGACAGAATCCAACCCATAACCAGTTTTGGAACATTTAAAGTAAACACTTGACAGCACTTTCCACTCGAGGTCAGCCCTGGGTTCAACTCCAGCACCATGGGAGTTCTTCTGCCAGAAACTATCCCTTCAACACCCAAATAATCCACTAAGAAAGCTGAATGTTGAGATGCAAGAACCATGTAGATGAAAGCCTAGATCCAAGCCCATGAAAGCCTAGATCCAAGCCCAGGTCCCGCATGTCCAAGGAAACTGTCCTCAGGATAAAAGTGAATGAAAATCCCACCACAGTAGTGATGCACTTAGAAATCTACCCAGACCATTTTAAATACCCAGCTTAAGGAAGTATCTGCACACGAGGAACAAGGATTTCAAACAGGCAAATGTCCAAGTGTGATTTAGGTTGATGCCCAGAGGGGTTGATCTGATAAGGCTTAACAATTCAAGGCAGAGAGCAAAGTGAAAGCCAAACACATCCGAGAGCACTTGGTGAAACCCCTAATCCATGCTGAAACAGACACATAGCTGGCAGGCCCTTGGGAGACTGCTGTTGTGTGCATCACCACCTTCTGGTTACACTTGTTTCTGTAAGGACCGCAGAACTAGAGGAATGAATTGCTATGTCAGAGCAAACTGCTAAGAAACTTGAGAATTACACGTGTAAAGCTAAGCCCCACAAGGAGAGATATTTAAGCATCAGTTGACTAATGGTCAACTGTTGGAGACCACAATGAGGGGCTCTGAGCAGGATCTAAAATTAACAGGCTATGTTTATCTGCAAGTCTGTCCTAGGCCAAGCCTCCCTGCCTGGCAATGGGAGCAGATTCATAGTAAGTGAACCTATATGAATCACTGGTCCTGGCTGAGGCCTGTAGTGCCAGAGATACCACAAAAGGGAAGATGGAGCCACAGCTGAGGACACCTTGGCTCCAATGTTAAGTAGATACAGGCTGCAGCTGCAGGCATCTCACTCCTTCCATCCGCCTCCCACCATAAATGTCATCGTGGAGACTCCCAAGGGCCTGCTCATTTCCTGGGACTTTCCTCAGTATCCTCACTTTGTTTGGACCTAATAAGTATGGCTGGTCCAGGGAAGCTCTTTGTCTTAGCCCTTGTGATAGCCACAGAATCAAGAACTCTGCAAGAGTTATTTCAAACTCTTGGAGCCTAAAAAATTATACCACTTATATCATTTATTTACGGCTTTGCCATACATTCATCTGCAAGACTGGGGATCGAGGTCAGACCCCAACAGTCACCTTGTAACACTCAGAGTAACTGACCCGCCATGGTGCTGGGTGTGGAAGGCCTGCTTGTTGCCAACAGCATGAAGAGAACTGGAGGGAAGATGGTGCTGCGATTTCCTGGAAAAGCCCATCGTGCAGGGTTTCCTGATGTGGGCTCAGCTGTTCTCACTGTCGGAGGAGCTCAGCACCTCTGTCCCTCAAGATGGGTATTTTTTCCAGGGGAGCTCTGGACCTTACTTTGAACATCACTTCCTGGCTCCAGGGCAAAACATTTGTTTAGCACGCTGCCACAAATCTTTCATCCCCCTTGCACATTCTTTCCAGCTTCCACCACTGACCTTTGGACCTTTCCAGCAAAGATCCCTGACACCAACTTGCATGGGACATTTTCTTGGGCTCTAATCCTCCAGCTGGATGCATGCAGGACATTGCTGTGGGATCCAGGCTCTCAGCTGGATTCTTTGGCTCACTAGTGAGTACACAGATGCCCTTCATATTGCAATTGACCCTTTTGGTGAATATTGCAAAATAATCCTATAAATTTTGTGGCCTGTATGAAATACTTCCCCTTGTAAAGACTGCAACTGTAGTCCATATATACCAAGTCCCCCACAAAGCCCAGTTGCTGTCATCCTCTCCCACTGCTGTGACCCCAATAATAGATCATCTCACCCTATTAATTCTCAGTCCAAATCTATGCTCTCTGAATTCACTCCCAGACATGATCTGAGGCCCAGCTTTCAAGACATCTATTCAGAGATCTCCAGAGCAACATGGCTCTAAATTCCACTATCTTTAGGATGAAAAGATCCAATGCAGAGACAAGAGGCATGGCCTCAGGAAATGGGGCAAAAGCCTAGTGAGGAGCAGGTACAATGTATCAGTCAGGAGTCACAGAAACACAGGTTATATAAATAGATAAAAATTTACAAGTTTATCTTACAATGGTGAACCACACAGTCTGGTCTGGAAGGATCCAAACCATGTGTCAGCACACTGGGAACCCGAAGGATCCAGTAAGTGCATGGAGCTCTCTAGAGTGGCCCATGTTAGTCTGTATCTGGAGGTGGAGTGAGCAATGGAAGCACTCAAGCCAGATGACCCCGAAGGTAAAGGTGAAGACTAGGGGTCCCCAAAGGAAACAGAAGCAAGCCTTTGCATTTGTCTTTCATACCATTCTGGTGACAATTCTGCCCACAACTATGTTGAGCCAGTTTAGATGGGTGTTGCTTCACTTGTCAACCATCACAATGTGCCACTGGTAGATTTGACAGCCTCGTGTTTAAAACATAGCTTCTGATCCAAAGACAAGATCATAATCATGCATGGTACACTACTGTGTGACCAAATGAAAATACACTAGGTCCCTCCCTAAAATAGAAGGCAACTCTTCTTCGGGTGATGCTTCCTCTTAATGTTGCACAACTTAAATGTAACATAGGTTCAACAATGCTTAAGCAGCAATATAAAGTCCAATATTATGTCTATCAACATTAGACTATTATAGAACTGTTACAATTATACTCATTTGTAGCCAAGTCATAGCTGGTATTTAGAACTATATTCTACTACTCATTCTATATTCCCTTGGCCACCCCAGTCACCAGAGCATGTCTTGGTTCTTTCCCTGGTGGGGTGACCTGTATCTTCATTCCATTAGGTTCAAGGCCATTTGTCATTCTGCCCAGATTGGGTTGTAACGCTCACCCAATGACTTTAACACGATGTGGAAACACAAGAGGCATCCCATTAATTCCAGTGCACTCCACATCTATTCTTTGCTCCAGTGTGAAGCTATACTCCAATTTCCCCTTGAGAGCTAATCGTGCCTGCCAACAATGTGACTCCCTTGTTTCCTCAGAGGCATGGAGATTAAAATGACCAAGGAGAAATATCAGCTTCCAGTTTAATGGGATCATTGCTGTGTTTCCTTGGTGAAGCCTTCCCTCTGAAACTAAAACTTTAAAGCTAGCCAAGTATATGACCACAGGAACAGAAAGCAAGTATTTGCTAGTGGATCATGAAGGGTAATGGTGAGTGGTACCCTCCCCATTTCCATCCCCCGATTTCTGGACCCATAGATCCTGGCTATGGGATTGTCATTCAAAGCACCAACAGCCGTTTGAAGAACCTAGCTCCACCCCTGCCAGCTATACTACAGAGCTGTCCCTTCCACTGTGTCTTCAAAAGACCATCCCACGTATCAATTCAGCCGCGTCTGGATGGAGGGGGACCTGGAAAGGTCAGTAAAGTCCATGAGGATGAGCCCACTGCCTTGCTTCATTGGCCATAAAATGTGTTCCTGGATCAGAGGCAATGTTTGCGATTCCAGGATGGTGGCTAAGGCAATCTGTGGCCCCATAGATTCATCCTTCCTGCTCAGACGGGAAAGTGCCAAGGTGGACAGCGATCACTGACACTGTCCCCTTAATTTCCTGGGATGACAATATTCACTTGGAAACAAAGGTAATAAAAACTAATGATTCTATAGCAGCAGTTTTCTGCCTTCTCCTGAGTTTCCAATATGGAACCCTATATGCAGGGAGCTGAATAATTTACAGAAGACCATGCAGTGTAGGCAGGATGCAGGGCATACAGAGCTCACATAACCACCTGCTAGAAAGATGAAAGCCAAATAGTCTCGAAATTCCTTCAGTGTCTACGCTCACCTGCACCAAGCCTTAACCACTGCAGTTAAGAGGCACTAAATGGTTTCAAAATGCTGTTTTCTCCATTCCATCCCGATATTTCACAACAGAAATCCCATGCCAGATGAGGCTTTAAGTAAAAGAAAAAGACCACCCTGAGATGGCCATCACCAACATCACAGCCATGAAGTATCAGTCTTACCATGGGATGCATCTCCAATCCTACTCTTGCTAAGGATGTTGCAGTAACACCGGCATTCCGGAGGGAAGCATTGGCTGAGCAAACACCTGTCTTCCCTTCTACATTCCCTTGTTATTCACTCGCACAGCTGTGAAGCAGACCATACCGCCTGCTGTCACATCCCTTCAAGGCCACCTTGGCAAGACCACTCGAGGCAACTTGGACTCAGGCACAAAGCCACACTCAGCTGTGTACAAGAGTCAACCTGAACTCACAGGGAGAGGAGTCTGGGATTTCCAGGATCTTCATCATCTGAGGTGAACAGGCTGAGATACATTGTGTGTGTGTGTGGAGTCTCATAGAAGGTAGAGCTGATCCGCTCGGCTCTCCAAGCCTCTGCTCATCTCTAGCTGTTATCCTTACTATTTTCCCAGCTTCCTCCTTTGATTTCCTGAGATCACTAAAATCAAATGTGACCGGAGTGCAGCTATGACTCTGAATGTAAAGGAATTCAGACTAGAATACTCAGGAGTAATTTCACATTTCAAGTAGGACGACCTCCAGAAAATGAGCTAGCCATCTTTCAGTGATACTAGCCTGTACCCAGTGACTCACAATAAAAGATGTACACTTTATCCATCCACTTTGTAAATGCAAACCTCCCACCAGGGTGAGGCCTGTGCATTGCACTGATACAATTATGACTGGCAGGGACTTTTGTCTGAACTCCACTCTTAAAATTTCCATGACCAATGGAGATATTTTCAAATACTGTTCACAAGTTGATTCCAGTTTATACAGTAGAGCTCAGAGGACTATTTACAAACATCACCTCTCATTATTAAAGAATTTTAAAGAATTGATCTCTTCTGTTAGATTATTTACAGTGTGAGGATTCCTCCTGCCATGTGCCATCATCTAAGGAACTTGGAGTGAAAACTGATAATCACAAACATCAGCTGAACTGAATCAGCCTGGTGCCAAGTACAGATGGTGCAAGAACAGTTGCCAGCATAAACCAGGTGGAGAGGAAGCGCAGTGTCACTGGTTTCCCATAGTGGCAGTGCTATTTGCAGCCGTGGGTTCTTCTGGCCTCCCTGATATGAACTGAACTGTTATCAGAGGAGCTTGGGACCTTGTCACCAAGAATGGCTGTGGTTTATTTTGGAGAAGCTCTGTCCTTGCTTTAATCATTATTTACTGGCTCTGGATGGGAAGATGTGTGCTTCTCAATCTCCTGAGGAAGCTTATCATGCTGACTTCCTGATATAAACTCAGCTGTTCGTCAGAGGGGCTGGGGACCTCATTGTCACTAAGGATGACTGTGGTATTTGAGGGATCCCCGGTCCTTGAGCCTTAATTCATGGCTCGGAACCCTCAGCCAACTGTCATAGATTCTTCACCCCGCTGGTCTAGACTTTCTAGCTTCCACCACAGACCTTTGGGACTTCCCAGCACAGATCCAATGAAACATACTTGCATGAGTCATTGTCGTGGGCTCTAGGCCTCCAGGTGGACTCAGGGAGCACTGTCATGGGCTCCAGGTCTTCAGCTGGACTCATGCAGGACATTGCTGTGGGATCCAGGCCCTTGGCTAGATTCTGGAGGTCTTTAGTCTGGACAGATTTCCTGTACTTTTTATATTTGACTCCTTGGATGACCATTATAAATACTACTATAAATTAGGGGCCCATTATGTAATTGTTCCCCCTGCATTCCCTGATTTCAACAGAACATCCTGGTAGTCATTACCTAATTGAATACCCGACTTCAGAGCACAAAGATGACCAAGTTCAAACAAGGCAACTGCTAATCGAGAATCAAAACAGCTTCTGGGCTTGAGGACTGCTCTGTTTAAAATTACACTGAGCATTTTAAGAACATGCTTCTCTAATATCAAGTAACATCAGAATCCCATTGACACACGAGACCTAAAGTCTCAGCAAGGCCCTGGCCATGGCCAGTCATGCCCAGGGGTTTCTCTTAGCAGCTCGCACTATCATTTTGGGACCAAGATAAGGAAATACAGAAGACCAACTATGCTTCAAATGGCCTCTTCATTAGGTCAGTCAGAATCCACTGTAGATAAGTTACCATCAAATAAACATCTGTGGAAAGGAGACAAATTTCCCCTTTCACATCTGAGTGAGCCAAGCATCCTCTGTGTGTAGCTACTCACAGGCTGACATGGCCACCTTCTGCTCCAGACCATTCACGCTGGGCACCTGTGAATGGCTGCTCCAGACATCCTAAGGTAGATCAACCGGTCGCTTATCCTTACAATGGTGACCGTGAATGGGCTGGCCCACCCCTCTCAGAGCCATCTACACCCCTTAAGGATGAGCATCACTCATTCTCAGATGGCCCAGATACTTGAACCTATCTAAGAAAAGCACATGAACACTCAAGAGGCTCCTCTGCTTCTTTTCTACCACCGGTAAGGTGGGTGGTCCTAACAGGTCTCAAAAGTGGGCTATCTTAAACCTGCCAGTGAATTTTTATTCCAGAACCAAGAGGAACAAGTTTTAAACCAGTGTCTAGGAAGAAGATAACCAGTCATTAGCACTGGCATCAAGATAAAGTGATGGGTGAAATTAGGCAAACTTGAGATAATCTAAATAGGATGCCTTCCTTGGAAAAATACTGAGCTGCTGGCCCAAACCCACGAGTTCAAATCGCATTACTCTAAGCCAGAATAGTCACCACTCATTGGACTTTTACCTCAGACATCACAACACATTTCCACTAAATATTCACAGGTTTTGAACTAGCTCTGGAAGGAAATAATTACAGATTCCAAAGTTTGTTCCCTTTGGGATCATACCAACTAAAATGCTCTCCCAAATAACTGTTTAGGCTGAATTGGTTTCAGCCTTCACACAAGGCCCACCAGAACCACAAAGATACTAGACCTCTGGCTGAATTCAACTGACTTTACTATCGAAGCAGTTAAGATACAGTGTTCTTTAGAATTCCTAGCTGCCTAAGGACTCTCATCTGCTTGTTGGTCAGAAGAATTCCACAGAACTTGAACTGCTTTACACAAAGGCAGCAGTACATGTTCATTATGGAAGTGCCCAGAGCTCATTTCCTCCCCGCAAAAAACCAGACTGTTAGGCCTCTGAGCCATTCTCCCTCAGAAAAGCATTGCCAAGAAAGGAATGCGTGGAACACATGCTTGGAAAACGTGAGCAAAGGCTACCTTTTTACCCAGTTTCTGGGATGAGTTTCAGGAAAGCCTCAATACTAGTACTGACACACCCTTGGTGGGGGGAAGTCTTTAGAACTCATTTCATGTCTTACCAATATATCCTCCAACAGATCAGAGAGGGGATGGTGCTGCCAAAGTTAACGACTGTCAGCATGGCACCTCAAACTTCAATAGTACCAAAGGTGTCCGAAGAAAACATCCAAGAATGCCTTCCAACCTTCTAGCATCAAAATCTCACTTCAAATGGAAAAAGTCAGCAGCAGCTTCTCAGATTTGTCACCTGTGAAAATGTCCAGCTACAGCACAGCAGGACATTCAAACCAGGTGGCAGCAACTCAGTGGGCCCAAGCAGACATTTCACAACCAAGACAAAAACCCACCAGAGTGCTCAATGAAAAAATAGTGTACAAAAACAGCTGAGCTTACATTCAATGAAGAGAATTGCTGAAGTTATATAGTTGAATCCAAGCATTAGTCAAAAACAGGCAGAAATAACAGTTTCAAAGTATAAAAATATAAAGAACAAATGTATGAAGAATATGCACAGAAACATACGGGGAATTTTTATTTGGTAATGGGGACCAAACTCATGACTTGGCATTTGCCAAGCAGGTCCTTATGCTGCTGAGCTAAAGCCCCAGTTGGCTTTCTGATGGCTTCACGATAGAATGTATGTTTCCATCACCACTACCACATCCCCCTTCCTGAGGCTACCACAGTGCTCAGTGGAGTCCATGAATGTCAGCCACTCATTCCATGGGTCTTCTCCATGGCCCCGGACCTGTGGTTTGCATACCTGGGGGCCCCCGATCTCCTTGGGCAGGCCATCCCAGTAACAGCTATTCAAAAACCTCATGAAGAATGAGACACCAAAAATCTATTCTCTGTATTGTTTTGAAAATAATCTATTCCATTGTGTAAAATCCTCATTAATTGAAATGTAGATGACGACCAATCTTAACTGTCATACTGATTGGCTGGGGTGCTTTTTGGGTTTAACACACTGCTAGGTGTGCCTGGGTGGGTCATGGAGGTGTAACCTTGTGCGGTATCAGATTCCAGCACCCTTTCTCCCTGGTAGCCTTGCCACGTTCTTTTTCCTAGCCGGCGTGAAATGGGTACCTTTTCTCCATCACACCCTTCTGCGTCATGGTGCCCTGCCTTGGAGCCAGTGGGCAATGGGCTGAACTCCCTGAAACAGAAGCCAGATGACTGCTATGTTCCTCCTGCTGTGTGCATTGCCCAGCAGTGGGGAACGTCTAGTACAATAGACCTGAGGGAGACCTCTGTGAGCACAAAGGAGAACAAGCTGAGCCTCTAGGGCAAGGTGCCGGGATGACAGCATGCTGCAGGTGCTGGGAGAGACGATACGGCGGGGTGCTGTGCTTTACCTGGGGACACGCTGCACATGACGGAAGCCAGATGAATTCTTTGCCACTTTAGTTGCCCATTCCCATCTCTAAGGGAATAAAGGCAAGGTGAGGTAGATATTCAGGTCTCTGTCCACTAGAGGACAGAGCCCCTTGGCTGCTGCATTCTAAACTAATTCTTTTTGTCTGTCATCCTTATTCCCTTCCTTGGATGAATGACAAATTCCAGGCTGCTTCTCTAAAGATTTTCACCCGTTTTCCATGGAGAATTCAATTGTATATCAAAGTAGTTGGCTTTTGTGAGAACTTCTAAATGGACATGGTGTATCCAGGACTGACTGATTTACTTAATACTGAATCATGTCAGATGATTCACAAGGACAAGAGACAATGAGCTAGATCTTAGCCTATCACTAGGGCAAATTCAAGTAGATTCCCTACTTAAAACTGAATCAACACTGTCAAGTGGAGCTCAGTCTTTACTCAAAAGCACCCGCAGGAAAACCACACTAACGTGGACCAAAGGCATGCACTCTGATGTGTGACATAGGCACGTGCCCTGGGGAGGACGGGAGGCTCCAGATCTTGACTTTGCATGACGTGAAAGGCATTTTCCTGGTTGGAAAATTTTCATTTACCTTCCACTGACTATCAAAGTCATCCAAAGTTATGTTCATTTTAAAAATAAAAGACAAACCAGTGTCAAGTAAGAGCAATCAGAGTTGAACTTCAACCTAAAATCGGGGCAGGACACAGAACTACTTTGCACCCAGAAGCAGGACCTAGCGGTAGGACTACCTGGCCTGTGTACTGACAGGGCAGGTGCATTAAGCTCAGCGCCCCACAGCAAGGGGACCCCATCCTAGAAAAGGCCAAAGCCTGGAATGCGAGATCACGGACACACAAGTCTGGAGAAAGGGCGCTTAGTCATCCACGCCTGCATGAATCTAACCCCATGGCACCCACACTGAGGGGAACACTCCTGGGGGCAAACTGCAGTAGTCACATCTCCGCAATGTCAGGGAGGTGACCAGAACCCAACCTGGGCCATTATAAAAGCTATGACTTAGAGGTCACCTTCAGATGGGTACATAAGTAAGCTTCACATTGAAGGCCTGAGATAAGCTGCTTCCAGCAGGGGCCACACTGATGAGAGTCTTGCAAAGGTCCCCCGTGGGGCAGGACATGGCTTCAGGAAGCAGGGTGCAGCTCTGGTAAGTGGAGCTGTAAGTCACCCCAACTCATCCCACAGAGGCTGAGTCAAAGGGCAGGCCAGAGCCTAGGTATGAGCAGTGACGCCGAGAGACTAGGAGCCGAGTGTGTCTCCAAGGAGGGCAGCCGCGCCCACAGACAAAGGTCTGGGGCCATGCAGCTCAGGGAGCCCAGCAGAAGTTGGGTCAGGTCATGGAGCACAAACCTAGGAGCATCCCAAGAGAACCCCACTTAGTGTTTGCCAAGTCTGGAGCAAGTGGTGGTTTAGGAAGCAGCAGCAGATACACAGCCTCTGCCTCACAGTGCTACAGGTGCAGAGGGTGTGCACATGCAGAACCCGCTACAGCGACACATACTGCGGGGGTGTGAAGTGTGACTGCTGACACTGCACAGGCCAGGGCACGGGGCAGGGCCTGCCTGGGCAGCAACCACATGACCTCCTGGCTGTCTCCATGGCAATTCTCATGGTGATGGTCACCCCAACATCAGCCTGCTCTCCATGCAGCTAGGAGATGGAGCCCCCTGAACCTTCCTCACTTAGGGCAGGACTTCCAACAGAGGTGCAGAAGTAGACACCCCAGATGCCTCTTGTGCCGGAACAGATGTGCAAGAATCCACACAGTGACAGCTGCCACCTGGAATCCACAGTCAGTACCCGGACACCTGGGAATGTTGTGAGATCTGAAGGTTCCCAGATGGCACAGAATGTTCATGATGCTGGGAGTTCCCTAGGGAAAATGTCGGACATTGAAATGAACTGGTAATTTTGAGCTTTAGAATATAGAATCCTTTCTCATACTCCCTCACTGGATTAGGTCCTGCAGCATTTACACAGTTAAGGGGGCTGTGTGCCCCGGCCCCACACCATGCACAGCAGAGCAAGCTTTCTAGGAGACTGAGCTTTCCCCAATAGGAACCTTGGGGCATGTCTTCTTTAAAAGGCCACAGCATGCACTTTACATTATTTTTCATTTGTTCTGTGCAAGAATTAAAAGCCTCACTGTGCAAATGAGTTTTGCTTGGATTATCCTAGCCAGTATACATTGTTAAACAGTCCCTTAGCTCCTATTCCTGAAGTAATTAAAGAATGTGACAGCTTTCTCCACATTATGTAATTTGATAGCTTTGTGTTTTCAACTTGTCAGTCAATTTGTACAATAAGGCATATTATTGCATGGATTTCTGGGGCATACAACACCCACACAAGCACACTTTTGCAAAAGTGACAGCTGCTCACTCCCTTCCCAGACTGTTTTAGGAGGCCCAATTCATTGGAATCATTTCAGATTTGAAGCAAAGCTAAAGAAAATACAAAAGCAGGGTCACCTCAGACATTAAGTTCTCAGATCTAAACTCTAAGCTCTGCACACCTAAGGGCTATCTGACAACACCTTCTCCCAGCAGGCATCCTCTGCATGTGCGCTCAAGACCTCCAGGACAGTTTCCTGTTTGGCAAGGGACTCGGACCTCACTTTGGCGTGCTGCGGTCCCATCCACACAAACCCACACATTTCTGTGCAACCCCTCCTAGCATGGGTAAATGTGGCATTCTCGATTCAGCAAGTCACCATGCATGGCATCGGGAGTTCTTAACACTGACCACCCCAGCTAGGAAGAACTACCAAATCTCAGGTTTCAGGGAACAAGAAACATTACCACAGAAGGCAGAACTGGTTGAAAAATTATGCCCAAGTAATCGTCTATGATGAGAGCCTTCCTTCCCCTAAGATAGTAGGGGCCAGTCAATAGCTCATCCTTTCCTTTTCTGACACTTTGCTGGGCTTCCTGACACTATAGTTAAGGTTGGTGACCACTGGTCCTTCATGCAAAACTTAGATGTTCAGCTGTGGGGTACAAGCTGGGTACAATTCTTTCAGATGAAATGTCTTCTCCATTTGAAGGCAATAGACACTGAGAGGGGAAGATGAAATAGCAGAAATGTGCCTAGATAACACCACCACTCTTGCTTGTAAAACTTTTAGGCCCAACAGAGTGGGTGTGATAAACACCCCCTTTCGAACTGAAGTGATCCACGCCTGTGCATCCACTCCTGCCCAAGGACCCAAGAATTTCCAATTCTTCCAGTTCCCAGGTGGAGCCACCTCACTGGTGTGACCCAGAGGAAATGGAACATGCAGAACTTGTTATATGAAAAGCAAGGTCATCACTAAAAATGTTAACTTTTTGAAACAGCTCCCAAAAATCAGACTGGGCTGGCTGAGTACTCACAGGAGCTCTGACCCCAGAAAGTGCAGTTAGACCTCATGGGAGACTGTTGCACACTTCTGCCTCTGAGGATGAGAATTTGGGACAGAAATGAGACACTTTCATGTTAGTTTACCTGTTCTCATGCTCTGGTCTCCCATGTTCGCCAAGGCCTACTTCAGGCTTAACTGACAAAGGCTCCTCCAGGAGTATTGCACACAGAGCTCTGACTTACAGTGGAGTCTTGCCTGAGCCAACGTAAGAGCCCCTCTTTCCCAGTGAAGCTGAAGTATGACAGGGCCATATGCCTAGGACTCTCCTCCAGAGTGTTTCCCAATCAGCTACTGTCACTGTCTCCTGGACCAGGCAGCAACTCGCAAATTAGCAGGAAGGCAGCTGAGGAAGGAATTCACTGAACAGGACAACACCCGTTTCCCCTCTTAGATTCCTCACTGAGTAATTCGGTCAGCAGTGATTTGAAATGAGGGCATGACTGCTTTCAGTGGAGATTTATACTATTCTCTTTGGCAAAGAATTGAGTGTCTTCTCATCAGCTAACCATTCTGGTTGCCACAGATCATAAGATGCCTTTTACTAGTGAGTATTTCTAGAAACAGCTTCCTACGGTCATCTACCCATAAGAGCAGCCACAGTGTTCAGTCTACCAAATGTGGAGCCTCCTCTGAGACAGTAACAAGGCCAATGTTCATTCAAAATTGAAAGGAGTGAAGAGTATAATATAGATAATAAAAAGCATCTATGTCAAAAGTTCAAGGTAAAAACCCCTGATCATACTTCTGCTTCACTGGGAAAGTTTATGGCTCCTCCTCCTCCTTAGCCTGAGAGCTTAGGCTGGGACAAAGTACTGGTGGCTCCCCAAGCCAATCACAGGCAGAGGTGCAGTGCAGTATGGACTTAGTCCTGCTGGGCTCTGCTGGGCTATGTCACACAGGCAACCCAGGCCTCTGGATGAAATGCTGCAGGGCACTGGTATAAAACTGTGCACCTCAGCAGTTATGGGAACAGGAGTGATGCTTCACCCTCAGCTTCTACTTGTAATATGGAAAAAAAACACTCCTTGTCCAGTAGGAGTCAAAGCACTCCCACAGTGACAGCCACCCAGGATATGGACCCAGATTCCAAGAGCTGAAACAGAGCCTACAATCCAGCAGGGAAAACACGCCTCAAAGCAGGTTACATCGAGAGAAGAAGACTGCAAAAGCATGCCCAAGAGCCAACACGGGCATCAGATCGGCCGTCTTTCCTGTGACCAGCAGGAAAGCACACGGCCACTACTTCCATGAGTGACATGGGCATTATGCTGAAGAGGGGCATCGTCTCAATCCCTAGAGGTTTCTTCAGCAGTGCTGCTTCCTCATTGGCTGGCCATTGGATGGGGATCTATATGGGAAGCTGCCCGACAACCACCAACTTCTACTGGAGAACCAGAATCCGGCTCTTTTCACATAACAGGATCTCTGAATTTATGATCACAAACTGAGCTGTCAGGAGCCTTGGGCGCTCCCTTTGGTTCTTTAATCAGTGCATGCCCAACTTAGTAAAAAGAATAGTCACGAAGATTATGCAAACCTGTAATTATTCTTATGGCATTAATGAGCCTGTCAAATAGATTAATACACAAAAATTTATGAAATTTTATAGGTGACAATTTAGTATACTACTCATAGGTACTATGTTAAAAAGTATCTAACCTTAAGTGAAAGCACTTTATGTTTTAAAGAAGTGTGCGTATCTAAGTTACGATCTTAAGGGGCTTTCCAAGATATATAATGTGGCTCCATTTTTTAAAGAATGACTTATTACACTTATGAGTGGTTGAGGCTGGGATTCGATTCCCTTTGCAAACATGTAGAATAACAAAACTTTTAATCTCATGCTTTTATTTGAAAATCAAGAAATAATCAAAGAGGCACAAAGGCCTGGAAGGCATGGGCAAGAGCCACCTCTTCATTCCAGACAATCTGCTGCTTAAGTTTTGGGCCAAAGAGTTAATCCCAGGTACCAGAAAGAGAATCTTGACAGACAATATCCCCCCATCCATCTGGGAACTCATTTCTATTGGGATCCAGGCCACCCTTAGAAACATTACAGAGCCAATCGAAGTCCAGTCTTTTCTGAGGTCTTCATCTCTTTTGGGAGAATCTAAAGAATGGCACTTTCCAAACACAATCAATGTCACTTGAACCAATATTTTAAATATTAAAGTATTTATCCATAGTGTCTACTACCCATGAACATATGCTTAGAATCGTCACAGCATGATCCCATAGACGTATGGCATGTAAAAGACACCGTCTTTAAGAAAGCTGAACCTATACTGTCTGGAGACAATCATCACATAAGAAAGCTGCCATGAGCCCAGGAATTCAGGCAGCTGTATAAATGCACACTGAAGAAGATCGGCAAGGGTGACAGAAGAACCAGCTGCACAAGCAGGTGAGATTTGCCTAGTTAAGATCCAATGAAGACCCACCTCCAACCGCTGTGCTCCACCACTGCAAGATAGGTTCATTTGATACAAGCCTTTCACTTGCTACAGCAGAAACAGTAAAGTTCAGGAGCTTATTTCTCACTTTCACAATGATCCCAAAAGTCAAGGACCTCTTCCTTTATATGTCCCAGAAGAGTCCTCAGAACTACTTTCCTGGGGACCTTAAGCAAAAAAAAAAAATGTTAGAAGTGCACACTTATGTCACACTCTCCTTCATGATCCAATAGACTGATTTAGAGGGCAGTGAACATTTGCAGTGTCTGCCCCATGGGTAGGCTAACAGTATAGTGTCGCATCTCACACGAACCGGTGTGCCCACTCTTCCCCTGGGAGCATGAGCACAGCCAGCTGTGAGGCAGTGTTTCACCCCCCCCCCCAGACACCGAGTTCTCAACAGGCCTGAGCTTCCTCCACCTCCGCCGAAGCCAGCCATCATCGGAGCCATCTTCCCCAGGAAACATCTCCAGGGGCCGAGCTAAGAGAGTCCTAGATCTGGAGAGCAAGGCCAGCAGCTGCTTCTGCTCCACAGGACCAAGCTGACTGACATCTGCCTTGAGGACCCTGGCAGGGCCACCATTCCCACATAGCGGTAATGACGATGATCTCAGAATCCTGGGGTGGGACCCAGACCGCCAAGCCCCTGCTGCCCCAAAGGGTAGGGGGCCAGTGTCGACCATCATGAACACAGACCCAGGCTCAGTGTTGCCAAAACCAACAGAGAAGGAAATATTCAATTTATGCCTTAGCCCTTGTCTCCCTCTGAATTTGCTTCCAAGAGGCAGGACCCCCCCCCCCAAGACCTTTCTGAGAAACGAGCAGCGGAAATTCTAGGCTGTCACCGTGAGGAACCACCTGTGACTTAGCAGGTAAATAAGTGACTCAAGACTGATCAGAGCCATCCACAGCTCAGAACCAAGAACCCTGTGCAGACTACAGTAGCAGGGTCGTGGGGGCTCCCCAATTCTAGGGCTGCAGACCGGAGCTGACTGCTCATCGCACCGCTGGAGGACTCAGTGTGCAGGACCGTAGCACTCACCAGCACCACCCAAGGCTTAATCCCAAACAATGGCCCTGCGGGAGACCAGGCTCCTCAACCAGGATGCCGTAGGAGAGCTGGTCTCCACGTCCTGCTACAGTCAGTGATGAGGGCTGGATTCAGGCATTAGTGTCTCAAATGGAAGCAGCAACAAGCACAGCGACTTCCTCTCCCAATCGCCCCACCAGCGTATTTAGTGGAGGAGATGACGCCTTCACCAGAACTGAAGCTGAAGGGCAGGGGCTGGGCTGGATGCAGACCTTAGACAGTGTCAATGCTGCTGATGGTGATTTCACAGGTGCAGAGAAGCACAAAGCTAGAAGACTTCAGGGAAGAAAGTCTCACCAAACGCCGCAATGGCCAAGACACTGTCTCTGGGAGGTAGCAGTCCTCAGGCGAATGCCTCTACCCGAGACGGAGTTCAGACTTCAAGGACAAACTTGCCCTGCCCCCCAGAGTTCATGCCCAGTCCAGGAGGACTCAGCACCACAAATAAAGGCAGGCACAATCACCCTAAGGATTCATAGATCCAAGATTTGGCATCTAACTCAAGTAGCAAAGACTCACAGGTCAGGTAGCAAAGTATTTCCAAAGTTATCACATTAATAGGACTCCAAGGGGGGCTGGATGGTGCAGGCAGCTCCTGTGGCCACGATGATACATCACAAAGGACTGATAAAAACATCCCATGTCATCAAGAAAGCCTTAGTGATTACCTAACAAGTTGGAATACCTGAAAAAAAAAATCAGTCCACATACAAGTGGGGTACCTGCACAATGCTGCACAAGGTCATGGCCATCCTGTCCTCTAATGACCCCCATGTTTAATTCTTAGTGTATTTAATAAGAAAATCACTAGCATCTCATTCACCCAGATTAGTGCCATCTTCCTTCAGTGTTGACTTACTTCATTGTCTACTTTCAAGAATAGCACCTTCATAAATGTGTGGGGTCCCCCAAATCATGTAGTCATGAGCTGAACCTCCAGAGGTGATGATGCCCACTGCAGATCTCAGGTTCTATTGAAGTCAGAACAACTGTCATTGGGGCTTGCATATAAGGTTAGGGGGAGTGAGAACCTGGTCATAGGGACCAAGGCCCAGGTGAGCCTCCCCGCAGACACAGGGAAGAGCACACCACATGCTGGCAGGTTTTAAGTTCCAGAGAAGAAGTCAACAAACATTATTCACCCGGATATACTTTATGAAGGAGAAAGGTTAACGGGAAATGTGTCTAACAGCCCCATTTGCTGTTCACTTGCTAAAATTGAATAGAAGTGAGGTAACCCAGATGCTTGGGGCTTTTTGTTCCTAGAGGCACGAGCTCATGCTCCCTTTCAAAGTTAACTATCCTCTCTCTCCACCTCCCCCCAGCTTGGCCTTCCTAGCAGGCTGGCTTTCTGCAGGTGGTGCCTGAACAAGGACCTGACCCGGGAAGGTCCACCTGAGCAGTGCTGAATCGGGGCAGAAGTAGGTCCATGGTGGAACTGAGCCAGCACAGCAAAGCAGCAAAACCAAGGGCCAAAAACTTTCAGGAACCAAGGTGACGGGGCAAAACTTGTCAATAAATGATGTATCCATTTATTAAAAATGTTGTGGCAGCCTGGTGCCCAGGTCAGCATCATACCACCTTCTCATGTTACGAGGTATTATTACACATGACCCTTGTGTCCCACAGCCTGGCAGCTTAGCTATAAAAAGTAGGGAACATTTGAAGTGTGCTCATACCCAGGGGCTCTGTTATAAGCCCTCATGCTTTCTCTGTATGGCGCTTTGCCCACGCAATTCTTTCCTTTAACTACAGGGAAACATCTCACACGTGGTGCAGCCATGGGAGGAGACAAAAATCAGGGTGAAGAGCCTTGGTTCTCCCCTATCTGTGCTGACAAAAATAGTGACTCCTTAGTCAGCACCTTCAATGATTTTCAAAAATTGGTTCACTACATGAAAGAATCTGGGAACTGAGTTCCAGGATAGCTTTCTCAACAGAAACCATAAGAAGCCTTCACACCTACAAGGGTGTAAGTTTCATTTTACTCATATTTCAGCATTTGTATTTGACAGTGCCTTGTATCATTCCATCTATTACAATTGCCCACACTGAGCAGCAGTGCTGCCATGCCATCCGGTGGGCTTCACCCCACCAAGACTCTCACCGTGTGCTCCGGTCTAGATCTAACACTGGACCATCCCATTGGTCTGCATGACCAATTTGTACCATGTTGTCTAAAATATGTGCGCACATGGCCATTTTTCTTTGCGTTAAAGATGGCCGTTGTCCCTGTGTCTGCACTGGCTGCTTCTTGCTGCATTTCACTGTCACAGCAACTCTGGCTCACATGACCAACAAAGTCATTGTCATCTTTCATGCACAAGTGATCTGATAATTCACTTTAAACCTCCCCCAGAACTTGGACAACTGAGTCTTCATGTGCTATTGTACTGAATTGAGCTACTTCTACCAGAAAAAAAAAAAAAAATCAAACCCACATTCCATGTTGGTAAAGTACATGTTTCCATGTAAGAACTGTGTGACTGTATGATATACACCATGAAGCTCAGGTAAACATGCAAAACCTGTTAGCCAGAGCATAAATGCAGGTTAAAATCCTGGTTTGACACATTTGCACACACTTTGCCACGCATGGTACCAGGTAGGGAAACAAGCTCACCCGGCTCCATCCCCAGGTACAGCCAGGCACCGCTATGCTAAAGTACAGATTTGCTGTAGACAATTATGGGAAGGGTTGGTGTAACCCTACGTCCCGTGACTGGGGAGTGGCCAGCTTGCCCTGGCCACACCCACACCCCTTTCCCTCATGCTTTCATGCAGGGCTCACCCCAGCAGAGCAAGGGAATCCACAGCAGCAGGCAGGAGAAACTGCTGTGGCTCGGCAAATACTCAAGAAGTAAATGATCAGGCTGCTGAGCCCAAGGAGCATTCTGACATTTACTTCAGGACACTCAGACTCAGAACCTCTGAAGGGACCATTTCCACACCATGCCCTCTTCAGTCTCTGCTGTCCCCATCAACCTGTTCATCATCCATCTCCTGGGCTCTCCAGGAAGGACTTCCACAAAGTGCTAGGTGGAGACAGGTGAGTCAGCCCCAAGATGTCCTTTCATCAATTGTAAGAATATGAATATGTAGTATCACACGTCGGTAGACTAAGGAATGGATAAGAGAGAGATGTAGTATTTTATACAATGCAATATTCCTCAGCCATAAAAAGAATAAACACGAGATTTACAGGTCAATGGATGCAACTTGAAACCATATTCATAAGTGAAATAAATCAGACTCTATTGTAAACACTGAATTTCTCACCAGGGAAAAAAAAGAGTAAGGTCTAAAGTGTACAATACTATGAAATGGGAAGAAATTACTTACAAAAAGAACTACAGTGGGAAAAGGGAAAAGGAAAAAGGCAGGAAAATGCAAGTTCACTGTACTAGTAGAGCACAGTTCACTGAGAACAGCTCGTGCTGGCATCGAGATCAGTGCTAAGGTGGAGGATTTATGCCCATAGTGTACTCTCAAGTAACTACTTGAAGATGACAAAATGCAATGTTCTAGTTATTTCTTATGAATTTCTCTTTCACTTTAATAAAATTTTTGGGTTAAGAACATTTTGAAAAGCGGCAGCTGCTCAGCTGACTGTTGGATCCTCCCGGGGAGCCGCTGCCAGAGGGACAGTTAGGGACAACGTAGGGGGAAATGGAAGAGTTTGAGATGAAAGAGCAGAGCTGAGCTAGAAGGTGAGCAGGGAGGCCACACCCCAGGAATGCAAGTGACCTCTGCAGGTGGATTTTAAAAAAAAAAAACACGGCTTTTTGGAGCAACTTGACAGCAGCTCCACACTAGCAACATCTTGATTTAAAGGCAGCCCATCTCTATCTCCAGGTTACCTCCTAGACTATAAAGTGAAGGTCTCACTCTGCTTCTTAGTGCTCATTTGATAAATCAGGACAAATTGTACTCATTTCCCTTCATCATCCACTTTCAAACAATATTAAAGTCGCTGAGGTTCCCCTTCCACTGCAAAGGACAAGCCTGTACCTGCTTTTCCTGCAAAGCCTGATTCACAGTATCCTCCTAGCTTTCCCATGTAACCTTGTTCAATTTCAAGTTCAAATCAATAGATAAATGCCATAAAATAGAGATTAAACCTTCCATGGAAGACATGTTCTTGGATTTTCTATGAAAGACGGGACAAATGAAGCTATTTACATAACTGCAAACCTTCCCAAAGGAGAGTCCCTGGGCCCACAGAACTTTATTTTCTACAAAACCAGTTAAGGTATAAATACAATTATACCCAATTTTTCCATAAAACAAGTCTCAAAAATGGAGAGTGCCCCCTGAAAAGCCAATGAGTGGCTAAGTGGAGACTTCCCAGCTTCATCCCCCCAGAGAGGGGAAGCTGCTGGCCAAGTCCTCATATTTCCCAGAAGACCTCACGGTCCCTGACTTTCCAAGCACTGATGGTGTGTGTACCTGAGAAGTGGACCACTTCTCACTACATCCAGACACACAGTAAATACTTGTAACAGTTCTGAACCTTCCCTTCCCTCCCACAATGCCAGCCCTGGCTGGGCTCTTTGAACCACCTCCACAAGTAAACATCCAGAATACAAATGTGAGAAAAATTAAGCTCTAGAAAGCAAGTCCAGCTCTGCTCCCACATCACCCCACAGTTCTGGCTCATGTGTTGGCACAAAAGGGGCCAGAAAACATCAGGAATTCAGGCAAGAAGATGGGAATCATTTTGGACATCTGCTGTTTGGATTGAGGGATTCTTGCCCAGAAAAGCAAGGGGTCTTGTAACTGTTGCCCATATCCCACTGAAGATGCTTTGCTTTAATCCACTTTCCAAGCTTTGAAGTTTTAACAAAATTTCAGGTGGCTGCCTGGCTGCAATACATTATGCCTTCAAAACCATCCAGTCTCCATTAAAAGAGCTACAGTCACCATGAGACATCAGACTGAGAGGTCGCACAATAGAAGCTGTCCTGTAACTGGTAGCACTGTTTCAGAGAAAGGCAGATAAACTGATCAGTGAGCAAATCATTTGATTCAGCACATCACTCCATTGTACTAAATACCAGCCTCTGATGCTTTGAGATGCAGACTGTCCAGACTCAATTCATCTGATGCCTTCTGTGGAACCCAAAGCTTCAGACACAGTGCTGTACCCTGAAGGTACACTAGACTCAATGAAAATAGCTCTGGGTCATGGTTTTTTCCATTAAAGTCAGGAAAGCCCAGCAGGCATAGTGGCCAAGATGGCTGTAGAATCCTGTCTTCCCTAAGGACCGATGCTCCAGGGTAGCCAGTGTTCACAACATCAGCAGTGCTGCCCATTTTTTAAAAGATTAACTTCATGTGCCTGCTTGACTCGTCCAGGAGACTGATAGTTCATGTTTCTGGACCTGGGCAGATATATCCACAAGAGATTCACATTTGAGCCAGTAGAACTAGTACAGTTTTGGCTTTACAAAGGTCAGTGGAATACTTGAGGGCACAGAAGGCTCAAACAGAAGGAAAAGCCAAGGAATGCTATTTTCCTTCTAAACCAGGACCTGCATGTGTTCATCTTCTCCTGCCCTTAGAGGTCAGACTTTCTCATTCTCAGGCCTGCAGCCTCCCAGTACAAGGCACACAGCCTGTTCACCTGGACCTCAGGCTTTCAGACCGAAACTTCTACCACCAGCCTTCCTGGCCCTAGGTTGCAGAGGGCTTAGATTGAGGCTCATCCACATCCACATCCGTGAGCCAATTCCGTCAGTCTGTGTCTACATCTGCATATCCCACTGGTTCTACTTCACCGCCAAAACTTAATATAGCGAGTATTCAGGCCCAAGGGAAAACAGTCTTCTGAGCATTGCAAACCAGTTTGACCTCTTAATTATCTTGCACAAGCAAGACCATAACTTAAACATATACAGTTGGTGGGTGGCTCAAGGGAGACCATATGGTTTTGTGACAGAGCCATAGTGATGCCACATCCCAGACAGAAAAAAAGCTATTCCTATAATTGAGATCCAGGAAAAATCTGTCAAGAACCTCTGAAAATAAGCCATTTATCAGCGTTCTGAGTCTTGGCCTGCAACAGCTGAGCCCTGGCCCGTGACAGCTGAGCCCTATGCACAGTTCCCACCAGCAAGTCTGAGCGCCAGGCAACCACGGCATCCCTGCTTAAACCCAGGCTAACCGGGACATCCTGCTGCCCAGATGGCTGCTCCTGCGTGTGAGGGAAAAGCACATTTGGCAATGAACCCTGCAGTTTGCAGCAAAGGTAGCAGCTCCTCCTAAGCCCTCAAATATCACAAAATACCAGGAAATCGCTGGGGAAGTCCATGGAGCTGTTACAGGAATGTAATGTCTTTGATTTTACATGGTAAGTTCTAGAAGTGGCTGAGAAAATTGCTCATACAGCAAAGTAGCTTTAAAGTGCACAATGTACTATTGGTAAGAGTAAAGCTCATGGTAAATATTCTCACTACAATTGGAAAAAATCAGGGGAAGACTCCTTCAACTATTAATCTGATATCAAGCAAGGGCACAGTCAACAGTTTACTACATTTATACCTAAACATCGCTGTGGGTTTCCCTGCTAAGGTACCTGGTCATGCTTTGCCAGAGACACATTCAAATGACCCTTTCTAATCAAATGACCCTACCTCAGGAAATAGAGCAGGCGAGAAAGATCTAAGTGAAAAACACCAAACATTTTCATCCTTTTAGACAAAAATACTAGGCCTTCACCTCATCTACCTGGTAATATCAATGTCAAAATACGCCACAGACTAGCAAGTGCCAGCCCGCTGACACACACCCACTGAAGCTCGCCCTGGTTGCCCAAGCAGCCTCACTTCACTAACAACGAGGCCACCTCATGCTCTGTCAGCGAGTTCACAGGCGCTCGTGTCTGGACAGTCTCACTGGATAGCAGGTTAGTAGGAGGCTGAGATCGAAGCGCCACACAGGGATGCACACAGCCTGTACACAGGGATGCACACAGCCTGTACACAGGGATGCACACAGCCTGTACACAGGGATGCACACAGCCTGTACACAGGGTGCACACAGCCTGTACACAGGGTGCACACATTGCTGACAGTAGCGCTCAGAGCTTAGGTTCTTCTTCCTGCTCTACACCATCATCTTTCAACTGATTTTGGTGGAAGAGCAGCCCTGGATCAAGGGTACCAGTACCCAACAAATCCATGATAATGGAGGCAGGATCGACCAGGGATTAGTCAGAACTGGAGACCAGTCTAAGACATGGGAGGCGGGGGCCCCTCCAGGGCTTTGGGAAGATGCAGTGTTCGTATGAGCTCCATGAGCAACAGCTAAAAGTCAACGTCACCAGCCTAGCCCTCAGTACACTCAGTCATTGTCACCATTTATGTCTTCCAGAAGCCTCAAATTGTGATCCTACCATGTGGCAATCAGCAAGTTTAAAGACCAAGTTCCTGTAAGCTGCAGTGAAACTACAGTATCAAGTCCACAAGCATGATGGACTCTACTGTGGGATCAAGAGACCTCAAACACTAGAGAACAAGCCCCGAGGACTTAGAGCCTACCTAAGAAAAGGGAGTGAACCTTGGGTTTTGAGGTGCTAGGCATCCCTCCAGAGGAACCGTTGCTACGGAGGTAACATGTTTCAGCAAAAGAGAAAACACCAATGACGGCTGTTAGGAAATCCGTCCTCCAGTCTCCCAGGCAAATGGAAGCAGAGTGAGCTGAGCCAACTCTCAGCAGCCCCAGAAGCAGCCTCAGTTGAGGATGCAGAAGGTGTTAGGAGACCGAGTAGGTGACTGTCAGATGTGTCTAATCCAAGAACATTTCTCATAAATTATGACATGAGATTCTAGTTCAACCTTGTATTCCAAAAGTGGACAAAGAGGTGATAGCTGAGGACAGTAGCAGCTGCCTAGGTTTGTAGCTCCCAGCAATTCCTCAAATTTATTTCCTAACCACTCAAAACAAATGAAACCATGGAAGAGTTTTGCCATCAAAATAACTGCAGGAAAATGCCAATTTTTTGTACTACGTAACTGTGGGAGAGCCACCTCGTGACTCTGTGGTTCACTGCGGGTTCCAGCCTCCATGAGAGCAAGGCAGGCTCAGGAAAACTGATGAGTCCTTGTGAGAGCCACCCACATTACGTGATCTATGGGGGTACACGAAAGCCATGTTAGTCCACTGCAGAGCACCTACTCAGCAATCTGAGCTCCAGTTACTCAAGGATCCCATGAACCTTGGGTCTCTATGGAAGATGTGGCAGCCTGCCATGTCACTATCAAATGTGAGAAACGTCAGAGGACACGTTCTGGATTGAAGTTGGCCAAGCCACTTGCAGTCTTTTTAAGACATCTCTGGGCATACAAGTAGGCCATGGAAGAAAGGACATGCACAGCCACGTAACGTTCAGTGAATATAAAACCTCAACCACTCGCTGTTAGACTCACCAGTGCACACGCTTGGATGGGCCCAACCGCAACAAGCCATCAAACTGTAGAAGTTGTCCCTGAGGGACAGAGCAAGTTGTACCTCACGGACCACTGTGAAATCAGCACCGTTCCCTTAGCTCAGCCCTATATACCAATATAAAATTGATTGTAGATAGCTAAAGATGGTTCTGGTTTACAAATGGGCACACGTAATCATCTGTAGACCACCCAGAAGTCCTGAGAGGAACACAGTCCTAGCGGGCAGCATTTCTAGCCATCAGTATCAATGAGCTTTTGAGGGGTGTTTGCAGGGTTAGAACAAACATCGAGATATGGACAGAGCCACACGGCCCGGCCACCCAAGCAGCAGCATGGAATGGAAAGATTGGAAGACCTGAGGCATCTGGGCCTCTGGTAGAGGCCCACTAGGGATCACCTACTGCAGAAAACACTTGAAAAACAATGAGACAAACTGACAGCTATTATTCAACTGATGATTCCGTGTCCATCGAGCCACAGTTGGAGGGACCAAGGACATAATGCCCACGGACATAGGTGAGAACCACAGGGCCACAACAAGGGCTCATGCTTGCCAAGGCTGACTGAGGTACTACTATGTCCAAGCAAGCTCCTAGAGTGATCAGTGTGAAGCTCCCAGGATAGCTCTGTCCTCCATGGTGGCTTGCCAGTAGCCACTTGGTAGAAAGTCAAGTAACACGGCTCTCTGCTAGAAAAACCAACGTTTGGTTCTTAGAGGACAAATAGATACCTACTCGCCTACTGTACAAACTCCCTAGCTACAGGTACTCACCCCAGCACCACTACCTTAGGACTTGGAGCACTCATTGCAGAACAGTGTCCCGTAGGATATCACATCAGACCAGGGCGTGCACTGCAGTGAGTGGCAAACGTGCATGTATCGCCAATAACCCTGGAATCCATCGACTGTACCAGTTATTACACCCAATGCCCGGTAATGCCAGATAGCTACAATGGTGTCTCAACTACGCCTGCAGTAGGGTATCTCAAGTATTTAAGCACACGATGCTATTCCTCCAGCATGCAGTGTACTTTTGACTCAAGCGCTTTTACTTCAAGTATTTGTAAGTGGCACTGTCACTGGTCACACCATCTGAAAGGAGCACAAGCAGCAATGCCCACTTGCCATCATTCTCAAGGATTCTTTCAGGGAAAGCGTGATTCTACCCACTGTCATTTTGGGGACCAGGCCCCCTCAACCTGCACAACAGGAAAGCAGAAACAACATCTCTGCCAGGGGACATTTTGGGATCCTTGGGTCTAGAGACCAACCAGCAAAAAGCAAAGTTACTATTCTGGCATAGATATTTGATTTTGATAAGCCAGAAAATCCAGGCCTTCTACAAGGTGACTAAAGAATGGCGTGTCATACCCAGTGGATTTATCCACTGGTTATAAGCTGAACATGCCATTGAGGAGCTGAGGCCCGGTTGGGGATAGAAATGGGGTGACATACAGAATGATTATCTTCAGAAGGAGCCAGGAATCAGGAATGGAATGTTATGGTTTAGGCTTAAACTACCTTCAAATCTCAGAGGTGGGCTTCCTCAGAAGGTGGCCAAATCATGGGTGATAGTCACCACTACACTCAGTGGATCAATGAGTTCATAGCCAAATGTGCCATGAGGAAATGGATGTGGTCCCAAGGAGAACGCTGAATGATTCCCCAGCATGCTACACCATCAGATTCTGCTTCCTACACAGCTGTGGAAATGACAGGCTCAAGAAGCATACTGCCTTCTCTAAAAACTGGTCATCAAAGTCGATAGAACTTAATCAGGGTGGCATGGCCGTAGGCTCAGTAAACCATTCCAGATACAAGAGGTCCTCTACATGGAGCAAAACTTAGAGAACTTTATCCTTGCTAGGTTATTCAACAGTCCTAGGAAGTTTCAAACATAACATGGAATGTTCCACCAATATTGCTAGGACATTGAACATACTTGGAAAAACCCAAGCCTATCCTAGAACATATTTGCCTCAATTATATAATATGTACTATCCTCATATTTGAGTCACTTTGGTGGACCATAGTTTATCTTAAAAAGAAAACACTTGTACAGAGAATATAGGGTTGTCTTCACTACCTCTCTTGCACAAATATCTCATGTTTAGTTTGTAATTTGTTTGCAGAATTCACTGTCCATTAAAAAATTATGTGCCATTCATAAAGGAGTATATTCTGGCCTTACATCTTGCTTTAAAATATGTAGTATCATACAGTCTCCAGCAGAGTGGACAAAGTCTTTCCCACCCATCCTTAGGATGTTAGTGAAAAACCAGGAAGGTTTCTGATCATTGGGTAAGGAGGACTTCCTCAGTGTGCAGAAGAATTCCATATGTAAGAGTAAAACTCGTCACATGGGTAAGAAGTGTCATCCTCTTCCACAAGGACACATTTGAGAACTTTGGTCTCGTCGCTGGGAATGACCAAGTTTAAAATGGACAATGTGAAGGAAACCCGTCTTGAACCTTAATGTATAACTATGAAGTGTCACCTCTCAGAGGTCCTTCCCAACGTGCATACAAACCTTTGTGTCTGCCATTGTCACATTCCCTGGTGATGTATCAACTCTCATATCCATGGTAGGATTTGACTAAAATGGAAAGCTTCAAGGACACAAGGTTTAGCTGAAACATTTTTCTGGCTATAACATGGTCCTTGCTGTCAAGCACAATCACCTAATGTGATTTCCTAGACTTTCAGAATGAACATGAACTTGCAAGTTGCAGGTAAAACTGACTCCAGAGTCCACTATGGAGTAGGTGTACATTTTCTACTCCCAAATAGAACAGTACACAGCAATGGTGCTAGTCTTGTGTCTGGCAAGGTAAAAAAGGCGCAAATTTCCTAAGGGTTTATAAAAATGAGGTTTGGCATCTGACTCAAATAGCAGAGCCTCACAGGTGGTCAGTCAGAATATTGTCAGTCATTGCATTGAGATGACCCCAGTGGTGACTGTACAGTGCAGCCAACTTCTATGGCCAGGATGATGCCATAGAGCACAAGATACTGGTAAAAATGTGCCATGTTACCAGAAAGCCATAGTGACTACCTAACAACATGGGACGGCTTTTTAAAAAAACTGCATTCAAGTGAGGTACCTGCACAACATGTTAAACTCACCCTCTGGTGAATCCTGTATTTCTTAGTCTTGCTTTTGCAAAATACTGATTCTCACTAGCATCTCATTCATCAAGATTAGTGGCCATCTTCCTTCCCTGTCTGCTGACCTGTCTACCTTCAAAGCAAAGCAACTTCATGCATGCCCTGGGTCCCCCAAGTCACGTAGTCATGAGCTGCATGGATGGTTCCCCGTATTAGAACTCAGGGTCTATTGAAATACGAGCTGTCTCCTTAAGGAGCACACCCTGGTCTTGGAGTTAGCATATTACTTCTGGGAGGAAACCAAGAAGAAATTATTAGTTAACTTACAGAACTCACAGCACAAAGACTAGTATTTGGGACTGATGCACCCCAAGGGAGATAAAAATATCCTCAAGTCAATGACTTAGGCCAACATTCCTACAAGGAGTTAGAAAAAAGGCAACATTATCGAATTTTAGACTATCTCCATGATGCTTTCAGCAGAAGTGCAGCAATATTGGGCAAAGGACAAGGCTCATAGAAGGTTTAGAATTCATCACACCCAAATTTGGAACGTAAGACTAAGTGACAAAGGTAGTATGTTGTCCCCAACTTTCCCCCTACTTCCCCCAGTTTTAGGGGTTGTCCATATTAAAGATGCATAAGTAGGTTAATTCACTGATACCTAGGTTAGGTTGACCTGCTTCCAAAAGGAGACAGCATTTGTCCTGTGATGTGGTCATACATATGGGAGACAGTAAGGATTTGCCAGTGTAACAAATATGCTAAGAGCATTTCCAACAATCCCCAACTGTTTAGACAAAAGCTTTGAAGCAATAAATTATGTGTAGAAACTCTCATTTTATAAAATTAACACTATCAAAAAACTAAGAATCAGATTTTAATGTACACGTTGGACACTGCAGCATCACAGCAGAACTTTTCTGAATATCATTTATAGGTTGCTATATGCACTGTCGAGATCGCCTTAAAGAATCAAAGATATGTACAATAATATGTCAGCCTTAAGCATGAAGTCACAGAGCAGTGAGATCCCAGAGGCTTCTGCAGCAAGTTACAACCCTGAGGTAGTATTGGAAAAGGCATTCGTGGATCTCACACCTAACAACCGCATCAGAGAAGATCTACTGGAGCTAGAACAGCCCGTGTTACTTTTCCAGGTCTGGTGTGAAAGCCCTGGAGGGTAGAACTTAACATAAAGGTGCTGCCCTTATGTACCTGTCATTCCTCAATGCCCTAATCTTGGAGGGGGGGGGGATGCAGAAAAAGGAACCAAGAGAGACCATGAACAGGTACAAATGTCCTATGATGAATGTGATCGCGATGACTATCTGAAGCGCACTAACAATGTGGAATTTCAGTCCCTATAGACTTCCTGAGCATGGTTAAAACTCCCAAGGATGGTCATCGGCGACATGGTGAGAACAGTCAACCCTTGCCGCCTAACAAGGATTGACCCGGGCAGCATCGACAGGGCAGGTGTCACACAGCATCTGCCCAAGGAAGTTCGACACCATCACACACGCTGCCTGACAGGCTGATCCACGTCTGGAGACACTGAGCTTCACAGGACATGGTGACTTTGAATACAAGCTGTAGGCTGCAACTCAACAGGTGAAAGGGATTTCCCTATGTAAGACAGTTACCAGAAATACGATGGAAACTCAGAATTAGCCTGTTCTCTGGGCTAATGCCTTTGCCCAAAGCTAAGCAAACTTCCATTTTTGGCAATCAAAAACCGATGGTATCCAGGACTCCTTCCACTTTAGGCCCTTAAGAGAAACTGCTACAAGACAACGATTCTCTACGAACTACCTCAGCTATCCTGTTGGGGTGATTTACCACCCCAGCTGTTATTCTGCAATATACAGGGGCAATTTTAGTTTTCACAGCTTAAAACTAGAGTAAGTACTCCAAGAAGCATCAGACCAAGGAGCTGTCAAAAGCCAGCAATAAGCAGCACAGCCTCCTACTACAAGAAAGGATTTCCAGCCTGAAATGTCCATAGTAGAGACTGGGAGACAGAACAAGCTGTACCTTAACAAAAATCTGAGCAAGTCTTCCAGCAATACAGGTAAGGTCTCTGTGTGTTCTGAGGAGCAGGGACCAACAAGCATATAAAATAAATCCAACCCGGAGAGGAACTTTTTTCTCAGAGCACAAATGAGGCATCTTGCACCCACTTTAGCTCTCCCCAAAGACCTTTCATTTGCCTTCAAGAGTAGACAGACGTTGCAGACAAGTTGGCTTCTGCCCGCTTCCCTTGGGAACAACCTTAACACATGTAGAAAGCTGAGACCAGGGTGCCAGTGTGCCAGTCACTCTTTCAGGGGCCAGACCTGACGATCAAGTGCCAAATTCCAACTCCGTGATCTCAAGCACTGTGGTCCCCCCACCCACAGGTGCCCTTTCTGGACAAGGCACTTATTCTACATTTCTTCCTCAAATAGAAGCTGACCAGACCCAGCCAATTTAAAATATAAGCCTCATACCATGACACCCATGAAGTCACTCACAGACCATAGCCTACACTGCAATTGGCAAACCACTTTTCCTCCATGTGGGTAACCAAGTAAAGCATAGCATCCTGATACCTCTGTGGAAGGAGACATATCGGTCACTTCCTAGTGGCTCGTGTTCAGTGAATGCTGCAAGCAGGCTTCATTCCACAGCTGAAAGTACCACAAGTGGATCTTCACTGCTCAACAGACCAAAGCTGTAGAACCACCACTTACATCAAAGTGAGCCACCGACAGATTCTCCCCTTTCCTACAAAGTATCACCCCAAGTTCACCTGGCACTTGCCACTAGCAAAAAACATGGACCTGCATCACAGTAGGTATTGGGGTTCTACGTACACTCCATGAAAAGGTAGCCTTCGTTAGCAAACCCCAGCCTGGAAATCTCTGTTCCTCCAGGAGGAAAAGCCTTCTCTCTGAAGAACTTAGAATTAAAGAAACCTCTTTGAATTCTAACCTCAGCTACCCTCGTTGACCATCTCCTCACATGTTGCCATGTTTCCAGTTCTAGAATGTTAGTTGTGACCACTATGTTAGTAGCACCATTAAAACTCAAGAAATCAAATAGCCCTACCAATAGGAGTTTGTCATGACCTTGGAGGAGAGAGGCAGTCAAGGTAACTGCATTCTAACAGACGCACTGGATCCACTGGCCTGGCTGGTGTAAGGGCAGCAAGTGGCCTGACCAAGTACATGGCCATGAAAGTACTTCAAGTTCCAAATGAAATGTGTCCAGACCCTTAGAGGGGGGACAGAGGGGGCCTGTTAAGTAACAGATCTTCAACGAAACCCAGGTTCCATCAGAAAAAGATGCTAATGCAAAAGCCCTAAATGTGTATCACTAGTTCAGGACTGTACCTGCACATGTACCAGGGCTTATGGGGGCTCCTAAAAACACACTTGGCCTCATCGAAATAGTCAACAGATTTGCATGGTTTGGACTATATACACTGAAATCACTGGAGAACAGAAGTCATTTACAAAACAGCCCAATTTAATGGGGATATTTCATGCTCATCCTATGTAGGGAACCAAAGAACAGGCTTATCAGTGCCAAACTGAAGTGGGTTACAAGGTCCAGCTTAGGAATCTTCCACATAGCAGTAAGAAACTTATCTTGGAATGTTCAAGCACTTGAGAAACCTAGTACGAGCAATGCTCAAATATTTACTGCTTTAAGGAAGGGGAAGAAATAGGCAATCTTGGCCCATCACAGGCCTGCTCACCCAGGCTGTGCTCTCCTGGCAGTCCCAGGGCATCTCCAGGGGTTATCAAGGAAGGGACCCTCTGATCAGCCAGCTTGGACAGATACATGAACATAGGAACCCTACAGCAAGGATCACTGGGGACCGCAAATCCATGCTTCCCTCTGAAGGTAGCCTCACCAACAGATACCACTTGAGTGAGGTTAGGCCTCTCCACGGAGGAACCATATCACTCAACTACTGGGGTCTGCACAATACAAAGGCTCAAGCAGGCAGCCCCGTAGAGGCAGCCCTTAAGGACCCTCAAGGAACAGGCTGGTTAATGCCTGCACTACACTTTCTTGACCCAAACTTTCCTGGTTTTCCAGGATACATTGCCTCTCTAAGTCAAAATCCACCTAGGTTCCCTGTTTCTATCACCACTTTTTATATGTCCATTTTTATCTCAAAGTTTTAGATGACATGGGCAGTGAACCCATTCTTTTGTAATGAATAAATGACTGAAGATTTGTGACAGCTGATGACTGGCTTATACTACAAAAAAAAAAAAAAAAAAAAAAAAAAAAAAAAAAAAAAAAAAAAAAAAAAAACCAGTTGAGACACTGCATTTCTCAGGGTGCAAAATGTGTCCTTTAACCCACTCAGTACCTCCAGAGCACACCCAAAAGGAAAGGTCAGTTCTATACACGGCATTGACAGCCTAACTTGGTGCACACATTTGCTTAGAGGAACACCGGAAGTTTCCATGCTGACCAATTAGAAACTTTCAGTCAGGTCAGGACAAAGGATTCCATTCCAATGACTGCAGAGGCCCTATAGGTGGGGTTCATTTGTGCTAAGGAATGAGAAGGTGTGGGGTGGCTAATCTTCAGCAGCCAGCTTCCTCTGCATTCCAGGAGAGCACCAGCAGTAAAGGAGGAAGTGCTCAGATGTGGCACCCTCTCCCCAAGTCAGTAGATACAACAGATAAAAGCCATTTACCAACTGATGGGTGAAGACAGCGCAATCCGGGACTTTATTTGGTCAATGAACAGGAAAACAGGTTGCATTTTTCAAATGCTGCTCACTACGGGACTTAGGTGTTCATCTTCTGTTCTTCAAGTCTCTTCATTATTCATAATGACGGTAAATGCCACCATAGCAATGCACGTTAAGCCACTGACTTGCAATGAAATTTCAAGATCACTCAGGCCAGAAATTTGGTATTTTTTTCAGAGTTGTTCCCAGAGGGTGCTTCAAAGAGCATCCAAGAAGATAGAAATGACTCATACTCAAACTCACAAGGACAGGTCAGCCACCTGTGATCCAAGATCTCACCAGGGCACCTACCCACAGAACACTACAGCACTGACACCACACATTCTATTTTCTTTCAGTGATAATGCGATTCATTCCACATTCACAGGAAGAGACTGTTTAAGCCACTGAAAAAAACCAGCATATATTGAATCCCCACAAAATTGTTGAATTGTCCTAGCAAAGCCACCTTAGTTCCTACAGACGACTGATCTAGATGGAGTATTCTTGCTAATTGAAGTCAAACTACAGAGTGGTTTATGACACTTAGGTAACTAAAAAACATTTGAGTAGCCATAGATTCCAGATGTACCCCCAGATTAATGCAAAGCAGACCATTCAGTGACTGCTGTAAGTCAGTGCTCGTAAGAGCTGGCAGGGCTGACGCAAGGCTCCTCCAGAGACTGCGCATGCTGAATCAGATTTAATGCAGGACACAGCAATTCACAAGATTGGCCTACAGCAGCCAGCTAGAGAGTCAAATGTAGAAGAGCACAAAAGATCTGTTCACACGCTAGAGGTCCAAATAATCTCGTCAGGGGCCTGGAGCCCATAGAAACATCTCATACAAGTTTGCATCAGGAGACCAAGGAAGCTGCAGTGGCGGACCAAGGGATCCACAGTAGAAAACTAAAGGCCCAGTGCTGGACACTAGAGAGCCTCTGCAGCTGACCAAAAAGCCAGTGCTGGGAGCTGAAGAGAACAGTCGAGCAAAGGATGGAGCTCCTCGCCAAGGAAAACGGCCCTACTTGGTGCCACCCTAGGCTCTCTTCCCCGAGAGCACTCCAGGGAACATCAGCACCTCACTACATCAAAGTCAGATTAGGCAGATGCCAAATGTCAGGCCACTGCCACACTGGATGCCCCTAGGATCCCTCGTACCCCAAACACACCTTCCCTTCCTGCAGTGTACAGTGCTCTGCTGAAGACCTCAGGTCATCTCCACTGTCCTGGTCCATCTCAACCACTGTGTTCTCTGCTTCATGCTTGCAAAACATAGCTCCACCAGAGCCTCCTCTCTGGCCAAACTTAACACTCCAAATCACCCCACTGGGCTCTCTGCTCTCGATTCCCACAATACCCAGGGCAAAGTCCTCAACAGTAACCATGCCACCCAACGCTGCACTGCGCCTTGAAATTTTGCCTGGGTAGCAAAAGTCACTAACAGTGATGAACCTGTTCCTCAAGCACACCAAGTGAGTCAGTGGCAGGCAGCAGAAGGTTCCACAATGCTGTGATTGACACAGATCTATACTAGGCCCAGTTATACTTGGCTCTGTACCCATTACACATGCACCTTTGTGAATACCCACTCTAACATGGGAGTAGAAACTTCCAGTAAAAATCATGACCAGGAAGGTACAGAGCTTACAAGTTAAATAAAGTGGCAATTGTAGAGAGGCCACACTGACTGCATTTTGTCCTGGACACATCCAGTTGACAGTGTTTTGGTAGAAAGTACAGGCCTTCAAACATTCCCCCCACCCAAGGTAAAAACATGAGGTCCTGTAAAGACAAGAAGCAAATGAGTTATATAATCTAAGCACTAGCAGTATGAGTTTGTTCTTTATCTCAAAAGCTGCTTGCTTATGCTGGCCAGGCAGTAGCCATTTTGCTGACCCTTGGTGTGTGTCCCTTTATTTTCCCTTTGCTTGCAGAACACCTACAGGCAATTTTCCAAGATTCTACATCAGTAAGCACCCTTCCTCTGACAGGAGATCCTCAGGATGCCCAATGTGACAGAAAAAGGGAAAAGGAGCCTGCTGGTGACCATGATGAAAGATTTATCTACAAGGGCATTCTAGGCATCTTCCCTAAAGGGAAACACTTCCTTGTAGCTGTAGATAGGGTAGGTTCCTTTCTCAGCCTTACCCAAACTATACCCAAGCTAATTATGAACCACAACCCCTGCAGTAAGTACACCAAGACCTTTTCTGACAATTGGAGATCAAATAAAGGAAATGGATTGACAATTGGAGATCAAATAAAGGGATTGGATCGAGTAATGTTTCATGACACAGTCAACTGCCAATGATCTCCCCCCATGTGAACACAAAGATGGATTCAGCCATCTCCCCCACATTCACCAGGGCATAGGCCAACTTTCCCAGCACAGATCACATCACGAACTTAACCCTGGTGGGTGTGAATTAGAGTGGTCCATGAAAAAGATGGCATTTACTTGGAGCGAGATGTACCTTTGCCTATGAAACGGTCCCAACTCTCCAAGTTACAAAATCTCATGCTTCCTGGGGTCCCATCCAGAGCTGTCTGCACATGTCACTTTCACAAAAAGCCTTAATTTGAAGCTCTCATTGCAAAGATTTCCATTTAGCCTCAAGATAGCTGGAAGATTGTAAGTGAAGGTTTCACAAGCTCGAGTCACAGTGAAGGAGAATTTCCACTTGAACAGTGCCAACTGCTGTTAAGATACTGACATGGAAGAAACCAAGTCCCTGCAGGGGCAGAGAAAGAAAGGAGAGAAGGACTACACGCCCGGCTATCCACTGGTTGCCCCCTTCAAACACCCTGCATCCCAGAGGTTCCAGTCTCTTTTCATCATTAGCGAAAGCTGACAATGGGGTGACAGTGTCACATACAGGTTCGCTGCTATCATCCAATGAAATGCCCTGCAGCTCACCACAGATCAGTCACGAGAACACGAGATGATTTAAACCCCTGGTGGACAGCAAATGTGAGACCTCAGATCCCCGCTTAACTTTCCTAAGTGTAGTTTGTAAAACGTCAAGAGACAGGTCACGAATGAACACACAGTAACTCTAACCAGAAGTATTTCAGTTCTCACCAAGTAGGACATAAACCCCAGATTGCCCACCCGGGGTCAGAACATGCAGCTGTGGCATGGACCCCCCTCAGATCTCAGTCCTTATTACTCATTGCAAAACTCTTCCGAACATCTGCCAAGCATCATCCCTTCATTGTCTCGGCAGCAACCACACCCTGACAGTACACCCAAAATGAGGGGCTCAGGCAGCCTTCCTGAAAGTGTCCCAAGGTTTAAGCAATGACCAGGGAATATGAGTAATTGAAGATTAAGAGGTTTAGAGAAAACAAAGCATCTTGTCTCCATTTAAACCATTTATAACCAAGAAAAGTGACCTATTGCTTGGTTGTGGTCAGTCTTTAAATTTCACTGAAGCTTTCTATGAAGGGAGTATTAACTGCTGACTGCAGGGCCCGAGAACAAGCTACTGCAAGATACCAAGATTAAGATGTGGGCCGATTTCATAGGAGAAAGGAACAGCAACAGGGTGAGAAGCAAAGATGACGTGTTTCAGGATTTGAGAGGTGACCTCCCGCTGTGAGTATAAGGCGAGACGCTATGTTGAAAACGGCATCCAAATGGTTAGCAACCAAGTTGTATATGAAGTTACTAATGCCTGTTTTGGCCATGGGACAATTGTACAAAACTCATTACATTAAAACAGGCTGTGTTTCCATTCTTTCTTCACTGGCTCTGCCAAAAGCTCATGAGGGGACAATTCCAGGGCACGGGCACGTGGCACCCAGGGCTAAATACCACACCCAGCATTAGGCACCCAACATGTTTCTTTTAGCACATCACATGACACTTGATCCTTCTAACACAAATGTATCTGCTGGCAGAAATCAGATAACCAGTTTTCTGAATTTTAGGAGACACTTTTCCCAGCACAGCGCCCAGCACAGCCCATATTTAGGGTGAAATATGGGAACAAGGCAGAGACTACTCCAAGCAGCTACTCAGAATTTCTGAAGAGACTCTTTCTTCAGCTGCCTTTTCTGAAAAAGGTATACTCGCCTTACAGAATCCCTTTATATCCAAGTATCTAGCAACATGATGAATCAGATAAACTAAAGGGATACCCAGTAATTTAAAATATCCACACCCGACTCTGGAGCCGCACTATCCACGCTGCCATGATTAGAACAGTATGGAGACACGCAGCTTGAGGACCCCAGCAGAGGTTCAAGAAAGCATCCCATTCCTGGCAGAGGTTTGCTCCACCCAGCGATCCAGTCTGTTTCACGCATCTGGCAAGTGGACAGCTGCTCCTGCAATAGCCTAGATACAGTGTCAACTCTGCTGGAGAGAACACGCTTGTACCTAGAGGTCCCATGCACGATTTAGTCCTCCTCCAGGCAAACCATTGGCAGCCTGACCTGTCTACTGCAGGGCATCTGTGGAGGGAAACTGACAGAGCTGTAGCCCATGTCTTCAGTGGTGGTCACCTCATGGTCAAGAAGAGAGCATTTAAGAATGGAAGACAGAGGTCCAGCACAGATTCTTGTTTTGGTACTGTCAATGATCACATCTATAGAGCGAGACACTCACCAAACAAGCCTGGGCCGAGGCAGGAGATCAGGGCAAAGCCAGCCAGCTGGACAATCAAGCTGTCCCGTAAGCCAAGGAGACCTGTCGAATCATGACTGGGACACAGTGCAGAGGAGCTTCGGGGACCTGCTTGGGTTTGCCAGGGTCTGACATAAAAGATGGCCTTTGGCCTCATGGCCACTGTCCCCTGCCTCTTGCAGTGACTCATGCGGTATACAGGGCATATTTTCTGTTTCAGGAGTACTTGCTTAGAGGGGTTCCTTTTCCCTGTTCTTCCTCTTTTGCCTTTGACATGTCCCATCCAATTCATTGAGCAGGATAGAAAAGCCCGGTGAGGACCACAGAGCACATCTGATACTAGACCTATTTTATAACCGCAAGGATCTCCTCTCCCCATTTACTGGCTTGGCCATCTAGAAGTCTCCAGTTACACAGATGTGCAAGTTTGTACAAGGATCCCCTTTTAAATGAGAAAGTCTGCAGACAGGAAGGGGTTTGAGCCTTGCTTAGGAACCAGCAAGGCCCCATGGGAACCCAGCAGCTGTTGCTCATCCACCCCAAGATAAGAAGCTGATCTACCCAACCCGAGGCATAGTTAAGACCAAGTGAATGGAAGCATCTTTCTGCCTTTCAGTGTAACCAGAATCCCACTTCCTGGCTCTAGAAGAGAAGCCGTGTGCTGCTAAGTCTCCCAAAGCAGCTTGTAATGCTGGCTTAGTGGTATGCACTCAACTATTTTCAGAGGAGCTCCAGACCTCATTGTCAGACAGTGGCTGCAGTTCTTTGGGGCAGCTCTGGTCCTTATTTTGAATGTTGCTTCCTGGCTCTGGTGCAGATCCCTCAGCTTTTGAGATCCTTCATCCCACTCAGAGACTTTCTAGCTTCCGCTGCTGACCTTCGGGCCTTCCCAGTGCAGATCCTTGCCAGACCTGCACGAGACACTGCCGTGGGCTATCGGGCTGCAGTGGGACTCCTAAGAGGACATTGCCATGGGATCCAGCCCCTCAGCTGGATTCCTTGAGTCTCTAATCTGTGGACACATCCCTTGCACGTTTGACTCTTTGGGCGACTACTGTAATTCTACAAATTACATGTCCCATATTAAATTGCTTTCCTTGCAAACCCTTACCACCACAATCCCAACTGAGAACCATAGCTGTCCTGAGGAAAGTTTGGTTTCTCTGAAGAACCTGCCTGTCCTAGTAAGATTAGCATGGGAAGTACCAGAACTGGTATCCACCAGTTAACCAGTGCTTGGAAATTAAAATGGTCCTGGGCCATGCAAAGCACGACTCTGTAGGACTCTGAGTGGTACTTAGAGCCAGGAAGCCTTGAGTGCACCATTCTTCACACTGACCACTGGTTTGAGCTGATTAACTGGTCTCTTGTCTACCTCTTCTCCTGGACCTTTAGGAGGAAAGCCCCCATGCCTTTGACCAGAAGTCTCAGGATACTCAATTCAATGCAGAACTTAGTCACGTGGTAAGTGACCATGTGCTGGCAGTTAGTACTTGGCTATCACAAGTCTCCCTTTCTGTTGGATGGCACTTAACAGGGACATTCACTTATTCCTGCTTGTTACTCATGAGCACTGAGGAAAACTTCCCAAACTTCAAAAAGGGCCAACGATGGGATAAGGGACGCAGCGGGAAGTATTTTGAGGGGAGACAATGGCAGTGTGTCCTAGTGCATTTTTTTATCTAAGTAGTGACAGTGCATTGTGATCAGCCTTTGTATTTATCAATGACCTGACTGAGGTATATTGCAAGCTTCACTTTCTATCCATGTGCTCATGGTAACCACCACTGTCAAGTCTTTCAAAGCACCTACACCTTCACTGCAGAAAATCCTGCAGCAGTCACCCATCTCAGTGACAGGATAAACAGAGCAAGGTACAAAGGTTGTACTATGTATCAGCCAGGAGCTGCCATTCTAGTATCACGTGCTGTGAGCCCACACATGCTCCGCAAAAGAATAGAGTTAGGCAGAGACTGCATAAGAGTGTGGAGGCAGGACAATACCACCGCCTCGTTCCCACTCTTTAAGTGCACAGGTTACTAGTTAGGGAGGATAGGAAGTCAGCTAGCTGCTGGTGGGCCACCCCTTCTGGAGCAGCCCACTGCAGAGGACTACACCCAGGCCAGGGGTGAATAGCCAAGCCAACACCCCGACATCTGGCAAATCATTCTCTAGGGAGGTTCCATGCCAGATTCAATTATGACATCTCTTGCTCAATTTTGCTTCTTTCCCTTTTTTCCATAAGGTTTCAATCTTTGCTTTATGTAACATATGCTCATTTTCTCAGTCTTCACTCAGCATTTCCTTCCAGAGTTTAACAGCTATAAAGCATTAGGTGCTGTGCTCAGCATGGTATGAAAAGTTGAATCATAAGTGATATATCTGATTCTCCTTCCTTCTGTATGCAATTTTCCAGGAGTTCCCAAGCTAGAAAAAAATCCAACCTGTGACAAGTATAGCACATTCAGGGTACAATATCTACTTTGTACAGCTTGTCCATTTCCTCAAGATCCAGTTATGAGAACTGAGGAATAGAAGTAGGTTCCTCCTTTATTACAGTCAGACCCAATGGAGTATCTACTTTCCCTTCATGCAAATTTAGTTCCACCAGATTTAATGGTCCTTCTAGATGAATGCTGCTGCCAGCGGAAAAAAATAGACCTGCCAGGTCCCTCAAGCTCCTTTTGCAAGGAGTCCAGCAAGTTATTTCTGGAAAAAAAAAATTACGGAACTTTGGAGAGACACATCTTGGAGATTCTATGCCCAGTTATTAAATAATAACACCAGGCATTGGCTGTCAGTCTTGTAAGGTCACCAGCCAGTCTGACTTTCTTGAAGGATGATCTTGGCCACATGCCTAAAAAGCAACTTAAACCAATGGAAATGGCAACCAAGTGAGTGACCCTGAGTGAGAGGTTATGATTATCAAATTTTAAGAATGATTCTCATAAACCAGACACAGTTGTAATTGTAGTTACCAAGTCCCTGAAGGCAGGGCAATGCATCACTCACTTCATGCACTCTTTAACACAACTGAACTACGCCATCTACACTAAAGCCAACTTTCCCGAGACAGGTCCTTGTCCTTGCAGAAACACCACACACACCCACACATCCCCATCCAGAGATGCTGGATGCTTCAACTGGTGAATGGAAAAGAACTATCACACATGGCCAGCTAAACTATTGCACCCTGGCTATTGCAGGACATGTCCTAGTGTTACCACAGAATGTACTTCCTCATGTGGCCTCATTTCAGCAAGTCCATGACTTGTCTAAGTGGGCATCTAGCATAGCCAGTTTGACCACTTCTCCCCTTCTGCCCACTGTGCAGGACAGACATCGTATCCCACAAGCAAGCTCAGGACAACTCAGGAAACATCCCATAATGTCACACACTGGAAGGTTAGACCATCACAGGGTGAGCAGAGTGGGGGCCTTTTGTGCCTATGCAAAGGCTGCCCTACCGCAGGTGAGCCCAACTCCTCTGTAAACATCGATGCCCAAGTGAAGTCACTGGTCAGTGACCACTCAGCTTGCAAACTTGACAGCAGTAATTCTCTCTTCATAGAAGCGTATCTATGAATAAGCTTATCTGTCCATGGGACTATTTCTGGCCAAATATGAAGCATGAATTTATACTTTCCTACAGAAACAGAAACAGGACTCCAACCATGAGTCACATCCCTCCTTTCCTGATTCTGAATTATCCGCATGGCAGTGGATCGAGGTCCCACACCATTAGCTAGGAACTGAACTTCAATGATTGGGTAAAGATGATGCCCTATAGTACCAGTGGGTGAATAACCCCATTCAAACTTTGTTCCACTATTTACATCTTCAGATTCATCAGCAGCAGCTACACAATTGACAGATACAGCAACACGTGATCCAGAGAGGAGGAGAAGACACGCTATGCCTTGATGCTTCCTCATTCCTGCACTGGCACGTGCCCCTGAATCTGGAACACCCCAAGTTACTGCTACATGAGTCAGTTAACACTGGGATTCTCTAGAAATATCCAGGTGATCAAGATACCTGGCAACTTCAGGATGCAGCTGAACAGAAGAACTGCCATGAAGTCTAGTTTTCCCAAACTGGCTTATCAAGAAATAAGATGTGTCTGGAACATATGATCCACTTTACTGGCTTAAGTGAAGAAGTTGACTCGGGATGACCCGAGCACGGTAACCAAGGGCAGGAGCCCTAACACCCGCCTGCTGTTTTCCTGGAAATGCCTACCCTGGTCTCCACAGGCAGGGGCTTCACATGCTATGACCTTTTAGACGTTCTTTCCTGACTCGCCCTCAGCTCACCCATTGCCTTGGGAGGCGCCTGCTTCTGTACTATTTTTACAAGTCAATCCCAACTTTGGGGCAGCCACTCTGATGCTCACATATCCTTCAAATCATACTGGTCAAGCGGCAGCCCCTCCCCCCGTATCAAATCCTCCCTGTGCCCGTCTACTCCAGTCATAGGAAAAACTGCCTTTGTTTATAGTTCTTCTGGAATAGACTGATGAGTTACTCCTAGAAGTTTCAATGTGTTCCTAGAAGTCACCAATTATTCATGCCCACTTACCTCATGTCACAATACCATTTGGAAAGCGCCACAAAGTTTGTGCCCTGGGAGGAATGTTGTACCCCATCAACTTGACTACCACTATAAATGGGACATCGATCACGTAGCCACTCAATATTGGTCCGGAGCCTGTATGAATGAGCTGTATGTCTTGACAGTGACCATTAATATCATACAAGAAAATGATAATTACAATGTTCATTGCGATAATTGTCACCTTACCTCTTGTATTACTAGTTTAAGGATAAAAATAGTTTAATACTGTACAGCATCCATCATTTCTTGTGGTTCCTACTCATTTCTAGACCATGGTTTTATGATTGAGGTTTTCAAGTTCTAGGGGAAATTAAACAGTTGCTTCACCCAAAGAATGGTAGGGCTTGTAATTCTGGGATTTTAGTCACCATTCTTACACCACCACACTGTAGCCCTGGCCCAGGGTGTACCAAGTGTACATTCTGTCAATCAGCTGGCAAAAAACACATCGTATGCTTAGAAATGCAAGAGAGATTTGAAACTAGAAGTACAGATACAGATTAATGCCCTCGAGGCCACAGTTTTAGATACAGGAAATCAAGTTAAAGCACTTCAGTATCTTCTGGGACTGCAGCGCCCTGCTGAATTTCACATGTGACTGCTCTGCCATACAATGGGACTCAATGGGGAAAATCAGCAGCACATCTGAGGGGTGTATTCCATCACAATGACCCAGGTCTGCACTTAAGAAAACTCCATTAACAAACTGTGGCTCCCCAGCATGACCAAGCCAGTGTCCTCATGCCAAATCAGGTAGCTAAATCTGTGCTTGACCTGCTAAAGGGATTTCACCCTAACCTGCCAAAGCAAGGGAGTCCTCACAGTATTGAGTACCTTTATTGTACTAATCATTTGCTCATTAGCCCTCTGCAGAATCCTCTAAAGACAAATCATCACTCTCGCATTAAGATATCAAAAGTTTCGACTACAAAACAAAAGGCCTAGATATTGGGAGAGAAGCTGTCTGTACCTCGGTCACCACTTCTCACGAGTTTGGTCCAATGAACAGAGTGTAGCTCAGGGGCTGACACACAAAATGACTTGTCTTCCCCTGGGATGTAGGCAGCTCCTGCCTTGTTCCCTGTGTAGCACCAAAATATGGTATTTTGCTGATCAGATGTTCTTCCTGTTGTGTCTTATCCTCCCCTTAAATTCTCTGAACAGCCTCCTACAATGACTGTATAGAACTAAGCCATGGCTGCCAGGCAGCCTTTGCCCATCAGGAGAGGGGGGTAGAGTGCATCTTCACTCTCGTCTTCACTTCTTCATGCTCTGGAGTTTAGAGCGCTGCACTGGACACGCAGCACCAGACAACCAAGAATCGGTGTTTCACGAGTACATTCAGAATCGGAACCTCCACACACATTGAAGATGTGACAGTGAGCTATAAGTTCAACAATCACTGGTTTATAAAAAAGACTCCTTGAAAGGAGAGCATCAAGTGCATCTCACACCCACAAACCAAATTGAGGACATTTCCAATGAGGGAAGGAGTTAGCTTCTTGCAAGGAAATTACCTGCCCACTCTCCAAAGTATTTGGCTCCCCGCCTTTCTACCATGTTTAACATACACAAGCATCAAGTACTCCATGAAGGTCCCATGGCACAACAGATGCGAAATACTCAGGTGCCCCTGGAGGAACCCAAAACAAGTGGTTTCTCTTAGAGGCCACCCTGACTCCATTTTGTCCCAGACACATCTAGTTGACAGTGTTTGGTAGAGTGCACAGATCTTGAAACATCTCCCCCACCGCAAGGTAAGAACATGAGGTCCCATAAGGACAAGCAGCAAGCAAGTTACAGAATCTAAGCATGCGCAGCATTTCTTTGTTCTTTATCTTGAAAGCTGTTTGTGCTGGCCAGGCAGCAGCCACTCTGCTGACCCTTGGTGTGCACAACCCTTTATTTTCCCTTTGCTTGCAGAACCCCAACATCTGGCACCTAAACAGGGGACTTGACGGTGGAGATGTGTGCTGTGGCACGTTGACTTCATTTTCTTCAGGAAAATCCTTGGGTAAGTCGTGGGGAATTCAGTCTCAAGGGCAACAGAAGCATAAGGCGGAAATGCTTTTCTCCTTGAGGCGGCAGGCCATGTGCCCCCCACACACACACACACACCGAGCATCATTTAGCACAACTTTTGTGAGAAAGTCATGATTACCGTCCTTGGTGTCCTGAGAGGGACGCTCATTATGGAAGACTGGGAAGACAGGCGTCCGAGGCGCCTCCTGCAGTAGAGTCTGCCTTTCTCTGCCCTGCACACCTGGCGTCTTTTCCAGGATGCTGCTGCAAACTTGGGCAGGTGAACCAGCGGACCACATGGCAGACGTCCCTGTCCTCCCGGGTGTGCTGCTTCTGCTGTCTCTACCTCAGTTGAGCAAGGTCCTATTTTCCTTTGAACACTCAACAGTCGTCAGCTCCTCTGTTTGATGCCTTGTGGAGTCGCACAGACGCTGCCGATACGATCTGACTCTCTACAGCTGGCCCTTCAGAGGCGTTACTCACACACTCACCGGTTATGGTGGGTCGAGTCCCAAAAGGCTGCCCTCTCACTCACGTCTCATTCAGCCCCTTAGCCCACAGGGGCGCTCGCTGCCATCCAGAACAAGGCATTTATTGTCAAATGGTTACGCTTACCCCACTCACCCGGCAGTAACCTCCCATCATCGATGCTATTTCCTCTTCTTTCTCCAGGATGCACTCGAGCACTTACACTCCTTGGAATTGATCTGATCGATGTTTTACCAGTTACTAAAACTGACTTCTTTTTGCTGTCCCCTACTGTTTCTCTTCAAGTCTCTATGGCTATATTGGTTTCATTTCTTTTAAAAAACGCCCCTGGACCCAGGCTGGCAGGGACCAACACACCCCTGCTGACCCCGGGAGGGGGTGCTTCCATTATCCCCAACAGGCCCTGTGTGGATTCCTGCCCTTGCGTCCACCCTGCACAAAGTGAGTTGGCACCAAGGGCTGCACAACCCAATGCCACAGCTTCGCCTCTCCCTACATCAAGCCTGGCCACCTTGGGAGTGACCTAGAATGATGAGTGCTCAGCCAGTGACCTGGGATGATAAAGGTGCCGATTCACTCTGCACAAGACTTGGTTCCTCTTCAGATGCATGGAGCAATTCCTGAAAAGCTTCTTGAAGAGGTATTTACCAAATTGACAATGAACTCTTTAATGCTTGTTTGTATTCTGTTCCTATGTTTTGCAGCCCACCATGGGGACCTTCGAGTCCCACGACCTCCAGGGAAGATTGGAATATAGTATTTGGCTTCAACTGGCAAAAATAGCTAATGTTTCTCTCATTTCTGTCTTGCTCAAAAGATAGAAATGAAACACATTCTCGGGTCCTGCCCGATTCTGGTATTCAAGGATCCTGCCTCTCTACATCATTTTCTCCCCTATTCCAAACAGAATTGTAACGTATGCCAAACTTCCAAACTGGGGCACTCCCACCCTTAAAAAACCTGAAATGCCATTAAAATGTTCGCTCCGTATGTAGCAACTTCCAGTGGCTCATGTGCTCAGATAGAAAGTTGTGCTCCAATGTCTTTGCCTTCCTAGTAGTACTTGGAACAGTTCTAGTTATGAACCAACATTGTATGGACGTGGACATGGTCCTCTCCCTGCTGAGTGGTTTTTCTTATGTGAAGAATAAGACTTCAACTATATCCCTGCAAATTTATAACCAACTGTTGCCTTAGCCACCTTACTCTATTGTTGCCTTCTCTTCAGTTACTCTCGCACCAAACAGTCTACAACTAGGTCTTAGTGACCTATGTGGGGACTTTTCTATTAGCTTGTCAACCAAGCAGAAGTTTATGCTTTACCCATTTCTTTGGTTGGTGTGCCTGCTGGCAGCCAGGGCCAATCAGTGTTAGTGCACTAGCTTGTCTCATGGCAAAACATACTTCCACAGCATTGGCATTAAATAACACTGGCAAGCAGTGGTAGGTAATTGCACTGCAATTGACTACTTATTACATCATGGATGCAATGAAATTGCTCAAATGTGCCATTTTAATTGTCTGAGAAGTTTCATGATTTATGAGAACTTACAAAACAGATACATGTGTCCCAAGGATTCAATACTGGATTATGGAATTTCCTTACAGAATGACCAGGTATCAATTGGCTAAAAGTTTCTTTATAGTGTTACTGTCCTTATCTGTTTAATTGGTATGAGATGCCTTGTACAATACATCTGCCCACCCCTATACAAAATGTTCATACCTGAAATATTGGCTTCTTATATGGTAAAAAAAACAAAACAAAAAAAACCCTAAACAAAAAAAGGGAGAAATAGAGGCCACACTGACTCCATTTTCTCCCAGACAGACTGGGTGGACAGTGTTTTGTCAGAAAGTGCAGGCCTTAAAACACCCCCCGCAAGGTAAAAACATGAGGTCCCTTAAGGACAAGCAGCAAACATAATCCAAGCATACACAGTATGGGTCTCTTCTTTATCTCAGTAAAAGCTGCTTGATTACACTGGCCGGGCAGTAGCCATTTAGCTGACCCTTGGTGTGTGCATCCCTTTATTTTCCCTTTGCTTGCAGAACCCCTATACCTACCAAAAGATATCTTGCTCCCCAGGAAAAATAGGATATATGTGCAGATATTTCTGTCAAGAATGGAGGGTCCTGCAAGTATCTAAGAGTAGAGTCATGGGATTCTGTTAGACATCTTCTACAATGCAGACATCTGAAAAATTATTCAGCCTAAAATGTCTGAGGAACTTGAACGATAGCTAGAAGCTTGGACAAGTGTCCATGTAATCTGAAGACCAGGGAGATTCTAGGAGCTTAGAAGTTCTTCATACTTTTATGATTCGGGTTGCAAATAAATCACAAAACAAGAAGCCCTTACTCTGGCTTGCAGTTAAGAGTTTGCCTTATAAATTGGAGGCTTGGAACTTTGATATTTCAGCAATGCTGATACTGTTAGACTTTGACAACCCCATTGAGATGGAATAAATGCCTTCTGCATAAAGGATATGTGTGAGTCTTTGTGGCCAAGGGATGGAATGTTATGGTTTATGTCTTGATATTTCCCCAAAGCTTCATGTGCTCATGGGCCCAGGCTTCTTGCGTTTGTGATGGATGATTCAATAGTGGGATGAGTGTGCTACATCTACCCTCGGTGCTGCCCTACATAAAGGACAGGAAGAATCTTCGAGCTCCTCCCCCTTTTTGTTCCTCTTGCATTTGCTGTTTACTGCTGCCACGAATGTTTGCCCCTCAGTCACACCACCCTGCCTTGGAGCCAGCTCAGTATCAACAAATTCCCAGCAACTAAACTAAACCTTTCTTCCAATTTTGGGCATGAGGCATTTTGTTTCAACAAAAAAAGTAACCAAGACAACACAGGACATCACTGACCCTTGTCAGGATGGTCATGGAGAGTACCTAGGGCCTGTGTTTCCTTTCTACACAATTGTGTGGTTCCCGTCTACTTCTCTCATACCATTTAGGAACCTCATTCCTTTGGTCATGGCATGAGACAAGCATTGATCCTGAAAGCAAGCCACAGAACATGTGGAGAACCTGGGATATCAAGTTCACTAATACCTTCTAGAGTTCTCCCAAGAAGCATGCCAGATAAGGAAGCTCCAGCCTGGGTGCTACACACCATGTCCTGCAGAGCTGAGTGCTGAGCCATTTTTCCTTCCAACTCTGGGGATCCACCTCACCCTCTGCTGTACACTGCCACTTTCAATAGACACAAACATAATACCAAGTCTGGAACATTCCTTTCCTTGGGACACTTTCATTACAGTGGCCTCTGACATCCTCTCCAAGCAGTTACTGGGGAAACCGACCTCCACAAAACTACCCGGGTGGTGGTTATGTGCCCATTTGGGTGGGAACACTCAGCTGAATTGAGAGCCTGGTTCTGGATGTAGAAGACCCACTTAGCTGGCTTATTGGCTAAACAGAAGAATGAGGCATGGGTGTCATACTGATTCTCCTTGAAAGACCTCCACAGTGCCCAACTTTTGAAGGAATTTGTCATTTTTTCAGGAGTTCTGGTCTTCATTGTCAAGGATGACTGACATTTCTCCAGAGTTCCAGTCTTCGCCTTCACCTTGGGCGCCATCTCTCGGCTTTTCTCATACAATGTTCAGCTCTCAGCACCAGCCTTTCGGCCTGTCAATGAAGACTCGAGGCTCCAGTGCCAGCCTTGGAGCTTCCTGGTGCAGATGAGGTGGTCTTACATTGCAGATTCCGTGGATGGATAATAATCTTGTAGGTTTCTGTGTCCTGCATTCAATCTTTCTCTTGAAAATACAAACTATAAAAACCTACAACCAAATCTCAGATCCCATGATGCCCATTTCTGTGGTTCTCCCAGGTGCACTCCTGCTTTGTACTAAGGTGTGGAGTCAGACTGCAGTGGGCAGTCTCAAGTACTCATGAGCCCAAATCCTCATGGCAATTTGCACACAAACAAGTTTTTATCTATGTAATAGAACTTCAAGGTGCTGCTGAGCTCTAACATGATCACACAGGTTATCTTGAAAGCTGATGTATTTCATGGTGCTTCAAAAATGCTGTAGTAAAGTGTCATTCAACAGGATGGTCCCAGGGCAACACAGGCTGAGGGCACCAGTTGCTAAGGTCAGAAGAGCCACCTCAAGTCAGGTGGCAACATCTCCCACTCCTGGCACATTTCAAATTCCTGAATATCCTCTCAAACTGAAGTAGCACTTCATAGCTGCCAACCACCAGCACCTTGGCCACAGCAATATATAAAATTTTTTACCCAAAGGAAAAACAAAATAGGAGCAAAGGTTAAAAAAAAAACAATTAACTTCCCTCTAGCACAAGTTCAGAGAAGAATGAACCAAGATGTGCAACACTCTGGATTCTCACCTATAACTTTCTTCAAATCCACATAGAAAGGAGATCACAGGCATACCTCATTCACATTAGCAGAATGAAGGTCCTCCAACAGGAGCAGGGGACAAATCAGTCATACAAGCCAATTCTCGAGAACTTGCTCAGTACATCAAGAAATAAATGTGTTCCAAGTACTGCATCATACAGCATGTAAACAGGTAGCAGCCCACCTGCCAAAGCACTGGGTCCTCCCTCACTGGACCTATGTTCCTAAGACTGACCTGGGACACACATCAGCCTAAAGATCCATAAAACTAGAATGACAGTATATGAAGTCAAACAAAGATATCCCAGAAACTTCAATCAAAATTGATTCAACCAAAATGGTTTGTGTTTTGGTTCATGAAGGATCTATCAGAGACAAAAGAAAGCATCAATTCTGATAATCTAGACTTGAGTTGGACAATGACTTCCTTGAACAGTTTCATAAAAACCCAGTAGAGGGTAGGTTCTTTTATATTCCATGAAGACCCCCCCCAAGCCTTGAATAATTATTCCCATCACTATTCATACCAGTGAGTCCCTACTGGCACTAAGAATCTGTTCCCACAGTGTGCAGACCTTGACATGATTGCTCCAAGGGAGCACCCTGACACCCGCTGATTTGGAAAATTCTGAGATGCCACTGATGGCAGGGCATCACCACCCAGCCATGGTGAGTTTTGGCAGTGTCCACTCTTGCCTGACTTACATGTGGGGCTGAAAACCAAGAAGCAAGCACCCAGTCCTGGAGTTCCCTTGTTTTACACTTTTTAAACAAAGACAAAAAACAGCAAGACATTTGTGCTGGAGAAACTAACATGTCTCATGTGTCCCAATTGCTAGTCATCCCTTCATATTGAACAAAATTGGGCTGATAGGCCCAAAGGGTCAGTGAGGTTTTCTCATTCTCAGGAGTCCTTGGTTCAGCTTCCATGGTCCTTACGCATCGTGCTCTCTAGACAAGTTAGATGCCAGGGACCTCCTGCAGCTGCCCAGTGCTTCCCTCTGCTGGGCCATTTCTCAAAGAAATCTGCAGATCTCGAGATGCTTTATTCACCTCTAACATCACTGGAGTAATACTTATGGTGAGGCCACCAGGTTTGTTTAGTTTCCTTCCATCCCTGAAGGGTTGGAACCATTCAGGTCACCTTCAAGGAACATCTATCACAGTTGCACATGCTGCATTTGCTGAAACGACTCTAGTTTCTAAGTGATGGGAAAATCTGGGCTACTTCCTGAGCATTTGGCATTGTCATACTTGGCCTTCCTGAAAGCATCATGCTTTTTGGAATAGGAGAATGGGGGCTGCCTTTCCACGAGTGGGACGGGCTGTTTCTCACATGCATTGGGCTATTAAGGTGGGGCTTAGGCTCAGATATTTATCACAAAGGTGATCGTGAAGACAATGGATACAGTGGGTTCTGCTTATATTTTATTTCCTTGAATAATGTGCCAACCTGGTGGCCAGTGGCTAAAACTCTCTGCAGTAGCCAATACTGGAGAGAGATTTGCAAGTTCCACATGAACTGACACCCAGTTCAGGCATAACGTGTGTGCACAACCCCGGAAGAGCTGCATACATTCCTTACGTTTTAAAAGTTGCAGTTGAAGAATCTGCCTCCACATAGCCTATGATTCTTTTATCTTCATCTTCTATCTTCCTGCTGTTCACCTACTTCACAGCTGCTGGGACCCAGTGCAGGGCACTTGAGGAAACCACAGGGGCCTTTACAGAGCACCTGCAGCTCACCCCAGCACTCAGAGAGCCAGGCCCTGGAGCTGAACTGCAGCCCAGAGTGAGCTCATTGTTGGCTGCCAGGACACAGGACAGCGATGCCCCCTCCGAGGAGCCCTCACTGCAGGAGCCCAGGACTGACTGCTCCAGTGCTGCTGCTCATGCCCCTCTCACCCTCAGCAAGTCCTGGGCCGGGCCAGTGCCCAGCCTACTTGAGCACAGCCTCTCTTCCTATATGCCTTGAGGGCCAGCTGCACTGCAGTCCAGGGCAGAAACATCTGTGGACTCCTACCCTTTGTTTCAGAAAAGCCACACTCCGGTATACAAAAACTACTGGTTTCATTTCAACCTTAAGATTATAGTTTACAATCTTAACGACAAGTCGGGAGTTCTTGTTACTACATTGCACATTGTACTTAAAGCACTTGATTTCCAAAGTGGGAAAAAAAGTTAGGAAGGTATCTTTGAGTTCTGCAGCAGCCAGACCAGCAATTCAAAGGGCAAAGGCAGTTGGACTGACAAATGAAAAAGCTAAACACAAGCAATAATGAAGATCAAGTCCAAGAACTCAGGACCTCAAGGTTCCCAGGAAGCAGCAGGGTGAGCATCCCAAGTCCCCTTTCATCCTTATACCCTGGAACTACCTGTCCCTAAGGCCCACAACCCTCATCTTCCTTCCACATTCTTCCACCAAGGACAAGGACAAGGTCACATGCCCAGAAAAAATAAAAACCCTAGGTTAAGAGGAAAGACAAGCCAGGAAGCCAACCCGACTCCAGGAGCCTGTGTGGGACAAGGATTGCAGAAGGCCTTGCAGACAAGAACACCCGGTGACTCCCCATCGGAACACTGCCCGCTCAGGCAGAGTAGCTAGGGACCATGTTCATTCTCTCCCTGCCCCGTCCTCACATGCTGATTTTAACACTAGCTTTTGTCAGTGCTGGACCTAAGATCACTGGGCCCTGCATCCCAGCAAAGCAGCCGCGCTCTGCCCACCCTGGGTACTACAGTGTGGACGGGACGGACCGCAGCTCTCCCCAGGTGTCACAGCGTCTCAGCGAGGAATCTCCAAGCAGGTATGACCTCACCAAGGGCATCATCATACGGGCCGTGTTACACTGCTGGGGACCACAGTCACCATGGCTGATGGTGCATGTTTCCCTATGGGATAAAGCGAGGTTTAGGATCGCTGCTACCACTCATCTGTGATTTCCCATCGACCCTTAAGCATGAGACCATCGACAGCTTGAGTGAGCTCAGGATTATACTCCAGGACAAGATTCTTCTTAGCATAGGCCCATCTGCGCCCTCTGCAGTCCGAGGCTTCTGATGAATTGTACTCTTCCCCAGCCCCACCTGTCATGCTTTACATCTAACAAATAGTGCGCTTTTGGGAAGCAGAGCAATCCCAGAGGCACTGGCTTGCCGGCCATTGAGGGAATGCTGTACACTTCTCTGGTTTTTCTTCTCTCCATATTCTTAAGACAATCGGGAGTCTGCCAGTTTCCCTACACGACTAGCAGTCACACAGTTCATCAGAGCCATCAAGACACCATATCTGGAACATGAGAATAAAGACCACACAGCATCTGAGATGACTCACATTCCATTCTCATCTGAAGCCCAGGTGGGAGCAGATTCAAGGCAAAATTCCTCAAGTTACCTCTATGGAACAGTCAGCAGGTCTGCTCGGGCCATCACAGTGGCCGAGTCATAGCAGGGTGCATGGACACCCCTGCAGGCCAGCCTCAGGAGAGGGAACACACTGACACCCCCACACAGTGGCTATGACCGCTCCCTGTCTGAGACATGCTGCAGTGACTCACTAGAGATGGGCTGGGGTCTTCACTCTGACAGCTTATGCCCAGGTGACGCCCACACAACTCTCCAGCGTTGCTAAGCCCTGAGCCACAATGACTTGTATCAAGGGCAAGTTCACTTGCTCTCATGACCGATTACATATTCCTGAGACCAAGGGAAGGCACACCAACATTCTAACTGTCAGAAAGGCACACTTCTGCGGGCATAGGCAATTTCATTGGGAGCCATGCTGTATTGCTCAGGTTTAGTTCTACTAAATGTCTAGGTTCGTTTGTTGCTACCCCTAGGCTAAGGGCCCTGCAGCTAGCCATCACAGATAGGGCAACAGCCAAACAGATTGAGCAGATTTCTCTCAACAGTACAGAGGTTCCAGATATCTAGAAACACCAGAGATCTAGAAACACCGCTCCACATCCTTCAAGCACAATCATGTCTTGATGGTTCCATCTCACTGAAACAAAACCTACTGTCTTTGCTCACACCCAGGAGCCTTTGGAGGTAATCACCTGAGCTTTCCTTGGCAGAATACCATGGCTCTCCATTTCAGTGTCTCGGAGCCCCGCCGAGATGCAATGGAAACCTCTGCAGATTGAAGGTACCAGACAGCACAAAAGCTCTCAGACAGAAGCTGCATGCTCCAGAACACACGACGCAAGCCCTTCCCGAGATGCAACCAGGGCTGGGCCCTGATAAACCCCAGGCCCCAAGTGCTAGGACCTTCATCCCTTTCTGCAGGGGTCACCCTCACTGCAGCGGAAGCTCCCTGGCCCAATGGGTTCCCTTTCCAGGGAAGCCACCCCCAACCCGTCAAGGGAAGGATGACTGAAGCCCAGGGGGGTCCAGTTCACACTGCTCTGCAGGGTCTCCTGGCTCCACAGTGCCTCATGGGACTGGCTCCAGCATCTGTTGCAAGAGCATCAGATTCAACTCCTCCCCCCACTCCACCCCCTGCCCAGTCTTGCTTCCTGCACCTTCAGTTGCTGCTGAGGCGCCCAGCAGACAACTCAGCCACCAACATTGCCATGTCCACTCTGCTTTCTAGGGAGCCCGCACTCAGACACTGTTCACATGATTTATACTCAAATTCCAGAGCTAAAAAACATTTGTTCCTAGAAGGATATGAAAGCAGGGATAAGTAACGGGGTTAAGTAGTAAGTTTTTTTTCTTTTTCCAAGCTAACACTATTCCTAGGGACAAGTCCCACAGCCAAGGCTGACCCTGCCCCCGTCCATGGCTGCTGTCCTCTCTCTCCATGGCCAAAGGCAAAGGTAAGGGCAAGTCAAGGACACTTCCTTGCACTCTATCCTGCCAGGTCCTAGTGTGCTAACAGGTGTGCTTTCTTTCATAGTTTGCTTTTGCAAGTAGAAGCAATAGCGATTTTTGCATTTCCATTTTGTGTGCTACAACTCTTAATTTGCTTTGGCTCTAATAATTAGTGCTGCCTTTGGGGTTTGCTCTGTAAGATCCTGTCATCCACAGACTGGACAAAAGTTACTTCTTTCCAACATGAATTCTTTTTATCTATTTCTCTGGCAGCATTTTCTAGTACCATGCTGACTGAAAGTGGTGAATGAGAGCATTCTTGTTCCAAATCTTGAAATAGACGATTTCACCTCCACTTTGGCATGATATCAGCTGGAGTTTTATTACCACCATTATGTGGAGATCCTTTTGTCCTTGATTCCAATGCAATGCATCACACATCAATAGAATCATCAGTCTGTGGTTTTGTGTGCCATTGCTGTATTTTGGTATCCTGACAAACCTGGCTTCCTAACATGACAGAACCCAGTTTGGAAGAATTACTTCTGCACATTCAAAGAAAAACAATCCCCTTGGTGGTTGGGATACAATGTGTTCCCCCCAAGTTTCCTGGGTCTGGAGACCAGATTCTCAGTATGAAAGTGTTTGCCACTGCAGACCCTGTTTTCAAGATGCTTAATGCCACTCAGAAGACCATGATTAGAGAAAGGTGACTGGTGTGAAAGAGCAGATCTGGTTGCTCATCTCCTTGTTGCATGGCCACACACACCCACCATATCCCAGTGCTGCCTAACGACCTCACAGGAGCCAAGCAGAAGAACAGGCTTTCAGGCTTCCACAACTGTCACTACCTAAGCTTTTTCTTCCAAATCCATTTAATTTCAAAGAAAAAATTTTCACACATCCAGAGACAACAACGGTAATACATTGCACATTGCCAACCCCAGCTCACTCACCCAGAGCACAGGAGCTCTGCATTGAATGGTCTGAATATCAGGGCAGATCTCTCTTCAATGAACTCAGAAATCAGCAGTATGTCTTAACTATTTTATACATGCATACATATATTGTCTCTCAGACTAGATACACTAGACGGCTTTTACAGATCTGTCTTTCATTTCACCTACAGAGTAGAGTCTCAAGTTACACCTAGCTACCTATATAAGTGCCTCAACTTTGTCATGACTGAGCACTATATGCCACTGTATAAAAAACATCTATCCATTCCTTGGTAGATGGGCATTTAGGTTGTTTTCAAGATCTGGTCATTACAAATTGTGCTGCTATGGACATGGGTGCACTCTACTGCTGAGGTACGATGTTAATTCTGGGAAGATCCCCAGAAGGGGAGTAGCTGGGGCAAATGGGAACCTCCGATCCTAGTCTGAGGAATCTGCACGCCGGTTTCCACAGTGGCTGCACAGTCTCCCCTCCCAACAGTGGGGAAGGGCTTCCTTTGTCTGCACAACCCCTCTGGCATCTATTGCTTGATTTCCTGATATTAGCCCTTCTTCCTGGGCAAGTCGAAATGTCTTTCAATTGATCTCTCACACCCACTGATGAGCATTTTCTCATGTATTTACCATTTATACCTCATCTGAGAAGTGTGTATTCATCTCAGATGCTCATTTGTGCATTGCATTTTTAAATTGGGGAGGGTTTTGAGTTCTATAAATGTACTGATAGGAATCCTTTGAGAAATAGCTGGCAAACCTTTTCTCCCATGCTGTGGCTTATTCTTTTTATTCTGATTTCATTTGCTGTGCAAAAGTTTTAGTACAAGACCTAGTCGATTCTTTGTGACAGTTCCTGTGCAATCGAACTTTATAAAGCCCTTTCCTAAAGGAATGTTGTTGAGTTTTACGTACTATCATCCAGAAGATTTAATGGTTAATATGTAGACCTTTGATCCATTTTGAATTTAGCTTAGCGCATGGCAAAAGATGCAGGTCCCACTTGAACCTTAGGCATGTGAAGAGCCGGTTGTCCAGCACCATGACGAAGGCTCTCTTCCAGTGAGCATGTCTGGCACCTCGGTAAGAAATAAAGTGGCTTAGTGGGTCTGGAGTTGTTTCTGCATCTTCTGTTCCATTGATTGTTGGATTTTTTTGCCCAGTACCACACCTTACCTCGGTAGCTTTGTAGGACAATTTCAATTCAGCCACTGTGACGCCCCCCAACCCCCCACCTCTGTTGCTGTCTCTGCTATTCTACTTCTCTTCTGGTTCCAGATAAATTTTAGGATTGTTCTAATTCTGTGAGTTATGCTATTAGAATTTTCACCGGGAGTTCATTAAATCTGTTAACAAGTCTTGGAAACCTGGGTATTTTCAACTGTATTGCTTCTTCCTGACAGTGGGATCTCTCTCCATTTCCTCACTTCTTCAATCTCCTTTCTCACACTACTGTAGTTTTCAATGTAGATGTCTTTTATAAACCTGTTAGATTTTTAGTTATTTTGCATGCTACCATAGAAAATGTTTCCGCAATTCTCAGTGATTGTGTTAAAAGTTCACACAATTGTCCTTTACCAAGACACGAATGATACAGTAAGGTGTTTGTTATCAACAATGAGATGGCCATAAATCAGCCACGTAATGAAAGTATTGACCAAACCAAGCTACATAATATAGCACAGGATACCACTGAACTAAGGCCTTATTGCGCGCCAAGGTGTATCTTGAGCACCTGCCCAGACAGGCTGCACAGGGCCACACGGCATCCTAATAGACAAAGTTCTCCCGATTGACATGTTCTGAAGTTTTGTTCAGTTTTCTCTTTCAAATAAAATGATAAAAAAAAAAACCCATAGAGGTCACCCAGGTCCCCGCTGGTGCATGCAACATGTGTACTCATTTTGTTAAAAAAAGCCACAGGACAGAAGACTTCCCAAGGTACATGAGCCCTAGTCAGAATTGCTGAGCACCAGCTTCAGGTGTGAGCACCTGTTCTCTAGCTGATGCCCTTGGTCTCCGGCCAACCACACGCAAACTCTCCATGTTTTCTAAAAGGGTAGAAACCAATTCAGCAGCATCCAGAACCTTCAGGTAATCCTGTGGGGAATCACTGAAAAACAGATCAGGTGTTCCTGAAGACCTAGCTCATCCTAGAGGTAGCAGACCCTACAGAGTCCCACAGCCAAGGCTGACCCTGCCCCCTGGTTGCCCTCATCTCCGTGGCCAAAGGCATGGTAAGGACAACTGCGAGGACACTTCCTTGCACTCTACCCTGCCAGGTACTAGAATGGAGCCAGACTTTGCCCAAAACTGGACTTTTCTAAGAATGGGTCTCTGCCGAGAGTAGCCTTTTAATCTATCCCCATGGACAGAAGCTTAGGAAATAACACTAGGTCAGCTGGCTCTGTGGTGGCAAATGGAGCCTAAGGGATCTTGCATTGTCGGGCGGGGTGGGCTGGCAAGAGCCTGAGAGCAGCAAGACTAGAAAACGGGCAACAAGAAAGCCTAAGGAAAAGGAACAGGGAGGGGGAACCACCCACGGCACAGGCACGAACCAAAGCTCGCACCAGGCGTCAGGGCCTCCCAGCACCTTTCACAGCGAGTCTGTTCCACCATCAAGCAGATGGGAGGACTTTTCCTGAGAAGTCAGGCAGCTTCTGCTCCTGGCCACCCAGCTCAGTGCCTTTCCCACTTTGGGATCTTGATGTCAGCTGTGAGGTGCAAACTTCAAACCCTCCCTAAAGGTATCATCCCTTAGGTGGACAAAGAGCCTATGATTACCAAGGCGATTATATTTGAATTTGCAATCAAGGGGCAGCTCACAACTCACTGGTCCTTCCTCATGGTCATCTTTCCTTGGGCAGAATGTTGGGCTCTTTTCTTGGACCTTGGACAACCACTATGGCAGGCAGAGCTCAATGGTCATTGTCAAAGTCCTAGCCATGGTCAGCGGCGGCCTCGTGGTTTTAGGCAACATGACCAAGTCCACAGAGATACTGACCACAGGCCGCTTTTCATGGGCATCTTTTGTGCATTCTGTAAGGAACTTGTGCCCATGTACCTCGGAGTAGTGATGCCCTCCACCACTGAGCATCATCTGTGGCATGCCGCTGGGTCAGATCTTTGGTCTGAAGTTCATCTTGTGGATGGCGGAGTATCCTGCCATGGCCTTCACCATCGTTCCCACCGTCTTACAAACCATTGCTCCTCTTTGGCCCCTGAAGTCCTAAATATTTGCTCATTAACTAGGAGGAGTGTGCCAAGCTGACATTCTAGCAGCTATGGGGCTCCCAGGATGTGTCCCAGGATATCCAGCAAGAAAATATGCATATGTGGACGAGACAGGGCAAGAGAGTCACCCTGGAGGTCTTCACAACCTGCTGCTACCAAGCCCATCAACTCCCTCACGCTTTAGCTCTCCCAGCAACTCAGGATCAGTGCCGTGTTCTATTCTCCACTGAAATCTTCAAGGGTGCAGGCTGCGTCCAGGAGCCCATCTCCACCCCCATCAGAGGGGGCAGGGTTCACACCATCTGCACTGTGCTTTCTGTGCTGGGAAGGGCAGGAAGGGAGGAGCCCGCACACGCTGGCTCAATCTCTTCTCTTGGTGGAATGGCTCCCTGTTCTCCATCATGATCCCTTAACTCAAGGACACGTACAATGGCTTCCCAGGGAACTTCACATAAATGCACTTTTCTCAGATCAGAGGGCCACATCACCTCGGTCACTGTGGCCAAGACCTTCAGCCCAGTATCCACCCAGCCACATTTCCCGAGCTCTATTTGCCGGACCCCCCCCCCAACTCTTTGCTGGGACTGCTCTTCCTCTCGACTGCAGCCTCGTTAGGAACTTACATTTTGTTCCATCTTCAACCTGAATCTTCAAGGTCCGAGACCCAAGGCAGGACATTTGAGGAAATCACTTAGGCCTTTAAAAGGTACATTCATGTCACCCCCCAAGACTAAATGAGTAACCTGGGGACAAGCTGGCCACCAGTCGGCTAAGCGACTGTGCCCCTGGTGACCTCACAATGGGAATCCAGAACTGACTTCCTCATTGCTGCCAGTGCCTGTCTCACCCTTAGCAAGGCCTGGGTTCGGACAGTGCCGGCCTTCTGGAGTAGCACACCTGACTATAGGGCTATGGTCTAACGTCTCCCTTGTACACAATCATGTGGCGCCTGTCTACATCTCATACCAGTTTGGAACTTCATTTGCTCATCATCTGAGACAGGCATTCATCCTGCAAGCAAGCAGAGTATGTGGAGAACCCGGGGTATCAACTATACACTAAGGGCTACCTTCTAGAGTTCTCCCAAGCAGCACCCCAGGTAAGGAAGCTCCGCAATGGGTGCTGCAGCACCACCCAGAGCTGAGCTCAGCTATCTTGTCTTTGCAGCTTTGGCTGACCCAACTCACCCTCTGCTGCTGTACATTGCCATGTTCAATGGACATGGAAATATTGAGGCTGGGTCTCTCCCCTTCCCGTGGGACACTTGCACTGCTGTGTCCTGACATCCTTTCTCCAAGCTGTTCCTGGTGTAACCAACCTCCACAACACTACCTGGGTGGTGGTTCAGTGCCTTTTTGAGTGGGAATGCCCAGCAGAGCCGAGAGCCTGGTTCTGGGTGTGGAAGACACACTTAGGGGGCTTGTTGGCTAAAAAGAATGGGGGGATGCATGTCCTACAGACCCACCTTCAAAGACCTCCACAGTGCCTGACTTTCCTTGAAGGAAACTTTTGGTCATTTCTTCAGGAGTTCTGGTCTTCGTTTTCAAGGATGACTGACATTTCTCCAGAGTTTCAGTCCTCACCCTCCCCCTGGGTGTTCTCTCTCTGCTTTCCTCACACAATCTTCAGCTCTCAGCACCAGCCTTTCAGCCTGTCAGGAAAGACTAGGCTCCCTTGCCAGTCTTGGAGCTTCCTGCCAGACTTCACTGCAGATTCCTTGGTGGCCTCATGAGGCTGGATGTTTCAGACATCATTAAAGTATAGACAGACTTTAGCATTTGACTCTGAATGAGTATTGGCAACTAATCCTGTAAGTTTCTGAGTCCTGCATTCAATCTATTGCTCTTGCAAATACCCACTACAAAAACTGTACCATATCTCAGATCCCCTGATGCCCATATTTCTGTGGTTCTCTCCCAGCTGCACTCCTGTGCTAAGCTTTATAGTTAGGACTGTGGATTGCTGTCTGACTAAACACCTCAAATTCTCACTAGACGCATCCTCATCCATCAAAAATTATGTGCACATTGCTGAGCAACACCTCCAAAATGTTGCTAGGCTCTAACATGATCATGCAGGCCATCTTGATAGCCAATGTGGTGGTGCCTCAAAACCCTGCAGTGGGGCGTCTTTCAATACAATGGTCCCTAATGGAAGGTCCCAGGGCCACACAGGCCAAGGCTACCAGGTGCTGAGGTCAGAAGAGCCACCCCAAGTCAGGTGGCAACATTAACCATTCCAGGCAAGTTTCAAACTCAGGAATGTCCTCAAACTCAAGTAGCACCTCATAGCTGACAACCACCCGGACTCTGGCCACAGGAAAATACAGAACTTCATGTTTCAATAAAGAAAAAATATAAAATAGAAGCAAGAGTACAAAGTAAACCCAATTCACTACCCTGTACTACCAAAGTTTAGAGACGTGAACCAAGATGTCCAGCACAGTTGGATGCTCATCTCACTCTCCTGGGAACATAGGACACCACATGAAGACGTCATTCACAGTAGCAGACGGGTCCTCAGAGGCAGGAGACTCATCACTATCTGTGTTCCAAAGACTGACCTGGGACATGTCACACGAAGAAAAATTCAGAATAGGATGACAACGTAAGAAGTCAAATATCACAGTGACATCCCAGAATCTATTCTCATGCATCACACACAGACACAGGAGCTCAGATACACTCTTCGATTAACACAGATTCTTCATGGATGAGAACAGAAGTCACTTATCGTAAGGCAGAGCACATGGCATCGATCCCCATCATCTAGACTCAAGGGCTGGGCAACTACTCGCTCCTTGTTCCATTTCATAAAAAACCTACACAGGCAGATTCCCTCACCCTCCATGAAGACGCCCCAAGCTCTGGACAACTTTCCTCACCGTTATTCACACTCAATCCCTACAGGCTGTGAGACCCTGTTCCCACAGGGCATCGATCCTCTTTCTGGAGTTGCCTTGTTTTACCGGTTGTTTTAAGCCAAGTCAACAAAGTCCAAGACATCTGTGCTGTAGGAGTTAGCACATTAGGGTTCCCATCTCTAGTTACCCCTTGCTTAATAGAGCGCAAAACTGGGCTTATAGGACCAAAAGTTCACTGACGTTGCCTCCTTCACGGGAGTCCTTGGTTCAGCTTCCACGGTCCTCACGCACTGTGCTTTCCAGACAGGGTCCCTCCTGCGGCTGCCCAGTGCTTCCCTCTGCTTGGCCATTTCTCAAGGAAATCTGCAGACCTCGAGATGCTTTATGCAACTTACATCACTGGAGTGATTCTTACCAGGAGGCCACCAGGTTTGTTTTGGTTCCAACCCTTCAGGGAATGGAGGAAGCTGTTCAGGTCACCTTCAGAAAACACCTATCACTGTGGCACATGCTGCATTTGCTGAAACAACTCTAGTTTCTCAGTGATGGGAAAATCTGGGCTACTTCCTGAGCATCTGGCATTGTCATACTTGGCCCTCCCAGAAAGCAACATGCTCTTTGGAATAGGAGAATGGAGGCTGCCTTTCCACAACTGGGACAGGCCTTTTCTCACAGGCTTGGCTTTTAAAGTGGGGGTTAAGCTCAGATATTTACTACAAAAGCAATCATGAAGACATCAGATTCAGTGGGTTCTGCTTGTATCTCAGAATTCCTTGAATGATGTGCCAACCTGGTGGACAGTGGGTAGAACTTTTTAGGTGTCACTCATGTCTAGCTTTCCTAAGTCTTCATGCTATCCTATCCCTTCAAGCATTGTACTGTGCCCCTAGATTTCATCTGCTCAAGGCAATCTGCCCAACGCTCCCTTAACAGAATTCCCCATGGGCATTTATCATGAGACATATGGGGCACACAAAGTGGAACCACAAAGCATTTACCATGCAGAACCACCTAAAGCACGGAGCCCACCCTAGGAGGTCAGAACCACAGCTCTACAGGAGGCTGCTTCAGGCTCAAAGACCAGCAGACTCAAGTCTACTCTCAGAATCCCCTCGGACACGATTCTACATAGAGCATAAATACCTATTGCAGAACGGGGTGCCGCTTGGTGATATGCAAGTATTTCTTAGGGCCAGGGCACCCCACAGTGTGAGAAAAGATAAAATGAAGTCTGCACTGAGCTGTAATAATTAGGGCTGGAACTTTAGAGGCTTAATGAGCAGGTGCCTAGAGCCCAAGAGGAGCTTTGTGCCTGGTGAAGAGGACATTTTGTGAGGTTGCTTCTCACATCCCACCCTGAGGCTGTTGCCTACAACATTCAAAGAACTAGGCCTGTGGGGACACACAGCAAGTGATCCCATCTCTGGTCTTTGCGGGTCCCTGTCACTGCAGTGTAGTTATAGCACTGTGGTCATCAGTGCTCCAGGGAGCGTCACCGCAGACCATCAGCAGCACCCGGCCACACGAGTGAGCTCCTCGCAGCAAGGGCAGCTCACCAGCCTCTGCTCCTTCATGGCCATTTGCCTCTTGGGCAGAGCGTTTGTCTCCTTTTCTGTTGCACCCTTTACCAACCTCTATGGCAGGTGCAACTACATGCCCATGGTCCACCTCCTAGCCACAGCCAGTAGTTGTCTTTTGGGTTTCTACAAGATGGTTAAGTCCATGAAGATACTGACCATAGGCCACTTTATCACAGGTATCCTTTGCATGTTCTGCACGGGGTGTGTGCCCGTGTATGTTGGAGGTGTCTCCTGGCACCCTCCCACTGTTTGTCATGCTTAGGATTCTGGTGGCTCAGATCTTTAGTGGGAACGTCACCTTGAGGACTGAGGACTACTGGGCCTCTGCTACTGGCCTTCATCCCAGTTGGATTACAAAGCATAGCACCTTGTTTTTGACGCTCATGTCCTACACATACTTGCTCATTTACTGGACATGCTCGAGGAAGACACTGCAGCAGCTGCTAGGCTCTCCATGTGTCCTAGGACATCCAAATATCCAGGAGATGGGGGACAAGTGTGTGCCGATCAGACTGTCACCCTGGGGGGTCACCTCACATATCCCCTATCCCGCTGCCACCAGTAGCCCATCATGCTGCGGCTGCCCCAGCAGCTCTCGGGGATCAGTGCTGTGTTCTATTATTCCACAGAACTCTTCAAGGATGCAGGAGTGCAGGAGCCCATCTCTGAAAAAGGCATGGTGAACACCACCTTCACCGTGGTTTATTTGCAGTGCAAAGGGTGGGAGGAAGGGGCCTGGGCATGGTGACCTCCAAGGAGTAGCACTTTGTCCTTTCATCACAATCTGTTAACAAAGAGACTTCAGTTTGCAGTGGGCTTGATATACATGGACTTCATCAAAATAGGATCCAGGCCCTGGGGGTCACCGTGGCTGAGCTCTTCAGCCTGGGATCCCGCCAGCCACATGTCCACGGCTGGCTGTATTTACTGGCCCCTCCAACTGTTTGGGATGACTGCTCTTCTTGACTACAGCCACTAGAGCAGCCTACATAGTTTTTCATCTTTTCTATTTTCCTGCTGCTCACCCAAGGCAGGGCATTTGAGGGACCGCACGGGCCTTCACAGAGCACATGCAGGTCACCCCGGGATTCAGGGAGTGCCTTGCGCTGCAGCTGAACAACTGCAGCCTGGAAATGAGCTCATTGCTAGCTGCCAGGCCACCTCTGCCAGGACCCAGGACAGCGACACCCCGCCCCACCCACTCCTGGGGCTGGGGGACCCCTCACTGTAGGAACCCAGTGACTGCTCCAGTGCCCTTCTCACCCTCAGCAAGCCCAGGCTACTTGAGCACAGCCCCTCTTCCAACCTTGAGTGCCAGCTCCACTGCAGTGCAAGTGAAATCCGTGCACCCCTACACTTCATTTCAGAAAAAGTCACTACTGGTTTCCTTGGGAAGTTTAGGCTTATAGTCTATAATCTTAACTACAAATCTGGAGATGGGCATTGTAATTACAGAGATGGGCACTGTACTTATCAAAAGGTGGTTGATTTCCACACTGGGGGCGGGGGTGGGGGCTAGGAAGACACTTTGCCCTCTGCAACTAGACTCTAGCTACTTAAAGGGCACAGGCAGCTGGGCTCAACCAATAGTGAAGACCGAGTCCAAGAACTCAAGACCCAGAAGTTCCCCAGTAGCACGGGCAACATGGCCAACTTTGCCTTCCAGCCTTAAACCTAAACAACTGCCTGGGCCTGAGGCCCTCAACCATCATCCTACCTCCAAGCCAGGGGGAAAACGTCACAGGGCCAGGAAAAAAAGCCCAGGTTAGGAGCAAAGAGCCAGAAAGCTGAGCAGACTCCATGGCTTATTCACCTTTGAACACTCCCCACTCAGGCGGAGTAGCTCGGGGCCATGTCTGACTGTCCTTCCCCCTCCTTTAGATTCTCATTTCAAAACTGCTCTTTAGTTTTTACCAATGCTGGATTTGGGATCAGAGGGACCTGTGTTCTAGCCAAGCAGTGACTTGCTGTCCACTGCAGGATGCTACAGTGTTTGGAATGGAGTACAGCTCACGGTGGAGCTTACAATTTCTCGATTCCCAGGAAGGAAATTCAAAAGCAGTTATGGTCTCATCAAGGCCACATCATACTGGCCATGTTACACTGCTGGGGACCAGAAATCCACAGTGGCCAACTTTGCGTGTTTCCCTATGGTATAAATGGGAGGTTTTACATTCTATTGAAGAGAAACAGTAATTGTAGATCACCTTGTACTGTGGTTTTATACATTTTGGTTTCATGTTTTTATAGGAATTTGTTTTATCTTGCTAAGTTTTTTTCCATCTAATACAGAAAGTATAGAAATACATGCAGAGATTCATGCATGTGTAGCTGTTTATACTATCTACTTTCTATGCTTTAATTTTGTAACTTGAACAACTATTTCTAAGACAATATGTAATTAATGATTTCTTGTTTTGGAATTCTGTATTTACCTCTACCCTTTACATGCTTTTCTCTTTAAATAGATTTTTAAAAGGGAGGTTTAGGAGTATTGGTACCCTGAGATTTCCCTTTGACTCTTGTAAGCGTAAGATCTATGAAAGATCCAGACTTTTCCTGAGAAGTCAGGCAGCTTCTGCTCCTGGCCACCCAGCTCAGGTGCCTTTCCCACTTTGGGATCTTGATGTCAGCTGAGAAGAGCAAAATTCAAACCTTCTCTAAAGGTATCATCCCTTAGGTGGACCAAAAATCCTCTAGTTACCAAGGTGATTACATTCAACTTTCTAACCCAGATGACTCATTTATCCTTCTGTGACTGACATGTATTCTAAAGAGGTTTATATTTAAGTCCCTGTATTACCACTGCCCATGGCTTTCAGAATACCTAGTTTACTGCATAAAATTGCATGCAATTCATCCAGAACAGCCAATACCCTTATAGTGAAAGATGCATGGAATACAATGTTTTTGTTAACGCTCACCGAGGAGCTACAGGCCTGATCTATTGGAGTAACTTCCTAAAGGCCTTCAAGAGAGTGGAAGTCCTAGCTATGCTGGCGGGGGGACAAATTCTAAAGAACCTGCTGGTTCCAGAGCTCCCAACAGGTTTACATCCTGCCTCAATTTCCTCCCAGTTCTCATGCTTCTGCTTTGCAGAAGAATCAGCCATGGACTCTGATCGAAGGAGAGGAAGTCAGGGTCCTGATGCATTTCCCATACCCCAACTCATGTTCTACAGCAGTTCCAGGAGAATGTTAGGAAATCCGAGCTGCAACAAACACAGCCCTGATGGCAACCATAGTCACTCTGCTGCTGTAGGATATGGGTTTCAGTACCATCGAACGAACATTTTTCTCCCTCATATTATGGTGGCTGACCCAACAGTGGCTTCTGCCCCCAGACCTGGGTTCGGTTGGCCTACTCTCCTAGTTCCAGGACACTTCTACCAGAAACAGTACCCTCCAGGTTATTTGAGAACAGTGTTAAATGAAACACCCAAGAATGTGGGCTTTGCTGGGGCACATCTGGGTGCATCCAGGGCAAACGTGACCTGGAAGTACTCACACCCAGCTGATCGGGCTGGGCCACCTGCAGGAGCTGCAGTTGTCTTCTCATCCCTATGGTGGGTTGCACCCCTGCCTACCTGGTGCAACCTCAGGTGTGTCAACACTAGAGACCCTGCTCCCTCACTGGAAGCCATCACTTTCATGAGCATCCTCAGTCTTGGAAAAGCCCTGACGTTCCACACAATGCAGCACCTGTAACTCAAGGAAGTCTCAGTTTCTCATCTCTGTGACTTCCCGCTTCAGTTGCTGTCCCACTATTTTTCCAGGCTTCCTGTCTAGCCCCAGGTGCAGTGTTAGTCCCCATGAGCTCCTGGGCTACACCCCAGTTTGGATAGAGCCAAGATGCGGAGTAGTAGACCCACCAAGGGCAGCTTGCCATGACGTTGGAGAGACTCATCCAAGGTGACAATACCCCAGGCAGAGCCTGAATCCTCTGACTACAGGGGGAGCAGATAGCTCAACAATGCACACAAACTCCCTGGTTCCAAATGAAGCCCAGATGCTGAGAGCTGGGGTGACAACAATGGGACTATGTTGAAAGAGGAAAAGTACAATCCTGAAAGGTCTCACTCAACCCAGGAGCGTATTTGAGGATTCCAACACTGTTGGGTCATGCACAGATCTGGTAGGGATGGACCTTGTCCTACTCAGGGCTGTTGGACAGCAACAGGTCTCTCCCAAGCCCAGTCAGCTGTGATGGGGACCTCAACACATGAGTTACTGCAGCCTCCTGTCATCTACTTTTCAGTTTTCTTCAGGTAACACCCTCATAAGCAAGCTGGCACATGGAGAGGCTTTATTTGACTGGAAGATGTTACAGAAGGGAATCTTGACCTTACGAAGAGCAGCTTTGCCCAGGCCATTCCTTTCTGAAAGTTCCAGGACATCTCCAAACATCACCACAGAAAAAGCCATGCTACCAAGCAGCTCTACTGCACAAAGTCTGCAACCATTCGCACCAGACCAACACCTGCACAGCCTGCTGGCTCAGCAACTATCACCTGGTTCCTTCTGGTTACAGCCAAGGTTGGCATCTGTCCTGCAAGCAAGTACAACACTCAGGGCGTTGCAGGCAACTAAGAACTCACACTCAACCTTGATTTAATTAACATGTTATATTTTTTTGCCCAAGTCTGGCTACTAATAATCTGTAACTTGATAAAAACTTCACAGAACTCATGCTCAGACCTTAAAAGGTCAGTGAAATAGCCACAAAGCTGTGTTCAGAGGGTGCGCACTCAACACTGGACCTTCACGGTTCATTTGCATAATATCCAGACATTCACACCCCCCCCCTCCAGTCTGCTATAGGCCACAGGCCACAAACCACTCACTGTCTCAATGGCAATAATCCCTAACCAGCTGCCCCAAACCAGCACTCTTCTGGCAAGAGAAGCCAGCATCTCTCGTGGCCAATATGGAGCTGGTGCTGTATGCTGTGGTCACTATTACAGAAAGACAGGTGACCCAGCGTGTTCCTCCAGAGGTCCCTTAGATTTCCAACCTGGCTACCAAGCCCTGCCTGCCCCACCCCATCAGGGGAGCTCCCTGCAGTCCATCTCCTGTTTCCTGCTCTGGTGCAATACAGGTGCTAGCCTGCCTCACCTACAGTGTCAAAAGTCCAATTTCTGCTCAAAGCAAACAGCCCAAGGGCAGTACTTATGTCTCAGCCCCAGGCCACAGCAGGGCAACACTAGTGTCCCTCAGCATCTATCAAGGATCTAGCTATGAAGCAAGGCTTCCACGCAAGGACACAATGGTCACACTCACATGTGGCCACCACACAGTCCTAATGAGTATTCTGGCTTCCACTGTCCTAAAAGAGGCACAGAGACGTTTAGGAGGTTGCAGTGCCCAAGGCAGATCATAGACACCAGTGAGTGGGAGACACCCAGAGCCAGGTGTCTGGATTTTTAAATACTGGAAGCCTCTTATCGAGTCTCCTTCCCTCAGCCTGTTCCTGCTGCCACCCCATGGTCTCCAGTAGATGGAGCTGCTGGTTACATACAGCATGTGCACTCACCAATTCTTTCCTCCTTGTCATAAGAACTTGTCCTATTTTTGGCCCACGCAACTAGCAGAAAGATACCCAAGCTGGGACACGCACATTGAAGATACTGAGCTGCAAAAGTCTCAAGAATTGGAGGAAGGGACGTCAAGCTAAGGGGCTCACAGCGTTTGCCACAGGGTATCCCTACCTCCTGTGAAGGCTCATCCCCGCTCTCCCCAGAACTCTTTCACTTAAAGTTCACGAAGGAAACACACCCAGCAAAGGGCCCGGGAGAGATCCGCCAGGTGCACTTGCCCATTCCTCCCAGGGAGCTTTTTCCCTGGGGAAAATCCCCGGAAAATATCTGTTGACAATTTCCTTTTGTCTCAACTGGCGAGTGCCTGAAAATCTAGGGGCAACAGTCAAATATTCTGTAAAGCCCTGCAGGACAGCCCCCACCATGAAGAATCACCCCGCCAAGCCATTAGTACCAATGACAAAGGGTTCCCACATGCCACCAGCCTGCACAGAAAGGCTGTGTCCTTTGAGGCCCACAACACCCAAGGGCACAAGGAATGCACTGGAGCTTGAAACCACAGGCATCCAGGGATGAGTCTGGTGACATTTCCAGGGAGTGCGCAAGGGCAACAGGACCACGACCTGTTGTCAAAACTTGTTCCCCAGAGCTCAGAACCGAGCTGCCTTCCACCTAAGCCCCTTGGAGTGTTACCGGGTGCTGTGCACAAGGGTCATGAACTAGGCTTTGCAGGTCATGGATGACTCTGATGGCATTTTCCTGCAGAGATATAAACATGGTGGTCACGGTGATGTCTCACAAGCTATGACTAGAGACCATATGTCCATTCTGCTTTCCAGTGTGGACCAGATTCTGAAGCACTGAACCCGAGACTCAGACCCTAGAAACCACGTCCCCGACCAGACATGGAGCATTAGCCTGGGCAGGCAGACGTCCGGCTAGAAATCTAAGCCCAGAATAAAGGGAGCCACATCTGCCAATCTGACTTTGCTCTCTGTTCACGTTTTAATTCAAACATCAGAGGCAGAAATAGAGTTGGTACAAAACCAGGAGACACTAAGGTAGAAAACGAAGCCTCCAATGTAAGTTGGAACGTTAACTAATACAAACACTATGAAAAATCAGTACGGAGAATCCTCTAAATACAAACCTGTTTCACCCAACTATTCTGACGTTAAAGACATCCCAGCGATACACACATACTGTTCACAGCAGCACGATCCACAACAGCCAAACCTTGGGTCAAGAGATGACTGGATAAAGAAGTGTGGCATTTCCAGTGTTAAGTGTGCTCCATCGGACAAGCTTAAATACCATGATCTCCGTCACGAGAAGTCCAAAGTGTAAACTAAGTAAAATAGCTAAGATGGAGGGAGACCTACTGAAAATGGGGAGACCAAGAAATGGGAACAGAAAGGGATGCAAGAATTAGGAGGCGTGTTGTATGGGTACCAAGTGCCAACCATGAAAGTCATCATGATATCCCCCAAACGTGGACCAGTAATTTTACATTTACTGTTTTCCCCAAGTCCATTTTATTCAAACCTACAAAAAATAAAAACTTCAAAGCAGGTCAATCAGGAGTAATGGTACATATATTATGCATCATCACCCCCAAAAAACTCACCCAGTGCACATCTGCCTTCACTTGTCTGAACAATGCCGGTACAAATATTTCTTTTCAGTGAATTCATTAGTATAGTTTTTCTTTCAGCTTTGGACCAGTGAATTTAAATAGAAATGCATCCTCAGGTGTCACTGCTCCACACACCCTGAACCTGACCGGAGGGCATCACCATCTTCCTCCCTGCACACAGGAACCCTAAACCAGACCCCTCTGGACCCCTCTTTGCTCACACACTGGTTTATTCCCATCTGGTAAACACTGCAAGTGAAGGAAACCGATCTCAGCACATGGACACCAGCATAAGCCCCCTCAGCAAGTGGGACAGCTTAGCAACACAACTTTTACTTCAAGGGATTGAGAAGTCTCACGCTGACCTCCAGCAGAGACTAATTCCACCACAAAGGGTTAGATTCTAGCGGCCAGGTCCTGAGGGCTGAGACCATTTCCCAAAGAAAGGAATGGGGAGCCAGAGCCAGCAGCCAACCGCTGCAGCTTGCAGGACCCAGGCAGGAGGCAGCTGATGACAGTGCTCTTTCCAACCCCGACAGACGGAGTGAGGCCAAGCTGAGGGGCGAGAACACTCCAGGCCCTGCTACCGGAATGTGGAACCGGCCAGTGGGTGCGATTAGCTGACATGTTAGATTTGTTAGAGACGGTTAATGATTTAGAGGTTTTCAGATCAGTACAGGAAATTATTGACCAAACTCACTTTATAATCTTATTTCTACACATTAAGGATTTAAGATTCAAATCTGAGGTAAAATGCAGTAGAGCTGCTGCTACATGATTACTGCAGTCTGACACCTCAGCGCTTCCAGCTTTCAGATGCTCTGCATCTGATCCCTCCCACTATGGTATTAACTGTTTTCTTCATTGGTTGGATATCTAACCATGGTTCCTGTATAAGCTTTGGATCTTTTTAAATTCCCAGTAAAGATCAAGCAGGGTGGCACATCTGTAACCCTGGCACTTGGGAGAGAGGAGGATCACACAACTTGGAAGCTACCATGGGTCACATAGGGTCTTGCTATTTCAAAAAAATTCTCGCCAGATGTGGTAGCACACACCTGTGATCCCAGCACTTGGTAGGCTGAGGCAGGAGGATCACCGTGAGATCAAGGCCCGCCTAGGCTACATAATGAGATCCTGTCTCTAAAAAATGATTCTGAGTTCAAAACCTTGTACCTGAGGTCACGAGAGTATATCTCAGGTCCACACAACAGTACTGGTGATAAAGTCCCCCTGGGCACAATGCCTGGCTGGGGCAACCAGGCTTCCCGTGAGCCAACCAGGTGACAAGACTGCCTCCCCCTCCCCAGCTGCCACGTCTATGCCTGTGTTTCAGAAAGAGGCTGACAAGGGGAATGTGGTAGTTTAGAGTGCAAAAATTCTTCCAGGAGAGGTCAATGCACGGTAGTCTTCCCTAGGGTCCTCTAAACTCCAGCCTAAGGAGCCAAGGGCAGTCTCCAGTCCAGTGACGGGCCTAGGGGAGGCCTTTGGCGCCACCTGGTGGCCATATGTGCATAATAGCAAACCTAGCTGCTCAGAAGGCCTCGGGAGCTTAAAGCGTCTCAGCCGTCACCCTGGGAAGATCCTGTGCACCCTGTACCAGTAAGACCTCCAGGTCCTTATCCCAGCAGAGACATGCTACACCGTTAGAGCAGGAAAAGGAGCCAAGCTTGAGATGGCAGGGCTGCTCAGAACTAGGCTCTGGCCCCCACCTGCCAGAAGCACAGCATCAGGTCTGAGTGCCAGGCACCTGCAGCCTTGGGAGAACTCTGCACATCACTGCAGAATGTCAACGCAAGGCCCAAACTTTCTCAGGATCACGGTACCCAGTACTCGGGTTGGGGATGGAGCAACCCGTGAACTGGTTAGTTGGGAGAGAAGACAGACGTTGAAGTACACTGAAAGATTCCTGCCCTCCCCCCAAAACTCCCATCCTAGGGCTGCTCCTTCTTCCTCCCATCTAGACTGTCACCTTTACACCTTCTCATCCCTGAACCAGCTCGTTTGTCAGCAAGCCTGACGTCAGCCTCCAGGGATTCAAGCCATGGGGTCCCAGGGCCACCTTCAGGCCAGCGACTATGTCATCTACCGAGCAACTTCCTTGGCTCAGGGTGGAGTCAGGGCAGTTACTGGCTCTGAGTGGCGAAGAGGTGAGCAGCCGTTTCCACAGCAAAGGGCACTGCCCCGCAGAACACTCCTGGAGCTCCAGTGTTTGCTGTTTCAATGTGTTACTCTGTCATATTCAGGTTTGAGTGTGCAGCATGAGCTACCATGCAGTACACTCCACCTCCCTGCAGTACTTTTTGCTAGGAGCGCCCCTCCCCCATAAGGTTTCAGCTGGGCCTCAGACACAGCTCAGTGTACAGCACCTGCCTGGCAGGCACAGGTCCCGAATTCCATTTCTGGTACCAAAAAAAAAAAAAAAAAGACTTCACCTGTGACTGTCCCCACACCTTCTCCCCAGTGCCACCTTGGGCCTCTTCTACAGAGATCTGACATTTCAGTATGCCTGGGTATGTCATCTTACTATCTCTGCTGGCTGACTGCGTCTCAGGTTATCCACAGCAACCCCGGGTTTAACCAACTCAATTTCCTGGCCAGTAGTGCAAGACCTCTCAAGGGGCTCCCAGGCATGCCCATCTCACAGGGGTGGAGCTGAGGACATTCGCAGGTAGACATACTTACTGGCCCAGCTCTGCGTCCCAAGGAGGACGGAAACATTTACCTCTGACGTGGAAGTGCAGCGTCATCAAGCTGAACTTGCAGGACCCTGCCCGTCCATCAGTGAACTTGGTGACCCGAGCCACCCACACACTGAGGAATTATTTTCAGCACTCACTGGATGACAAGAATCCATCTGCTCTTCTAGCAAAGCATCCCATTTAATACATGCACCTCTAACCGCCTTAGGTGGGATTTTGGAAAGTTTTTGGCAAAAAAGACTGTAGTGAGTCACGGGTTATGTATATATTATAGGAAGGTGGTATCTGCATCCATCATAAAGCAACTCCTGGCTTGTGGGGACACAGTAGCACGAGTTGGGATGCTGTCTCCATACCCTGTCTACTACACTACAGAAACCAGAGAATCCTGGAAATGGATAATTTTTCTTTCCTAGCTTTTTGTGTTTCTTTCAGCGTGAATGTGGTTTCCTCACCTTGTGTGTGTGGTCTCGGTCTGTTCTTTCTCTCTTCCAGGTTTTTTCCCTTCAGCCCTCTGCATCAGTCTCCCCAATTTGGTGGGATCCACCCTTGTCCTCCAACCTACTTGGAATCTCTTCCCACTTTTGTTTTCTCTAATTTTTAATCTCAACCCTTTGAAGACATATTATGGGTCTTATTGCATATAAGTTTTGCATTCCACTGAAGACACTTAAGACTACCTCAGACACCCAGTTCAAAGGCAAACCCAGGGAGCAATGAGGCTGGAAAATCTGAAAGCCCCTACACCAGGGCTCCCAAGTGACAAAGCAGTTGAATGAGGCTCTGGAAAAATGAAGTCAGAAATACTCTCAACTAGAGAGATTACCAAGATACACACCGTGCTTAGTGATGTCAGAGCAGACACACAAAAAAATAGACGAGCTTAACCATACAGGTGACCTACAAAGCTCCAGCAAAGCCCTCTGAGCTCTCCGGGCTTTGCCCTACTGGGTGCTAATTAAAAAGACTCATCAGTAGCCACATAATAGGGTCCCCCAAAGTGGCATAGCACACATGCAGTAACAATAGAGACTGAGGGTGATGCCTGAACAATCCAGGGCAACTTGGAACCTGCTTGCTGACTGTGCATCATGCCCCAATTTCAGAGCAAGGAGGCCAAGACTCCTGATCTGCCAAGCCACTTCCAGAAGTTAGCCTTGCATCTTCCAGCAACTTCTATAGAAATATCCTCAGGGGTCACCGAGTGCACATCATTAAGATCAGCCCCTCAAGGGCCCTGCGGACATCACTGCACAGCCTCCTCTGTGCTCCTGATCTGTACGTGGTCTTGAAGACCAACTCACTCTCCCTGGCATTGCCCCAGAGAAAGTGGCACATGCAGTGGAGTTTTCAATTTGGCACGCGTGTTTGACTAGCATTCCATAGCCCACAAGTTGGAGGCTGTGTTCCAGCTTCCCTACCTTTCCCTAAGGAAGGGGACCCCCCTTTCAGACTACAGGAGAGCAGCTTCCAGATCAGACCTCAAGATCTGTTCAAACTAAAGATGCACAGGAGTCTGCCTTGGCCCCGGGTTTAAAAGCCAGCTGGGAGCACCTTGCAACCAAGGACTCCAGCAAGGCCACGTTTGATTCTCCAGCTGTTTTAGGAGCCCACAGCCATACGGGATAGAGCCAACTGTATCCAACATTCCTGTTTATACAGCCTGTATCCACCAACCTGAGGACTCAGTGCCAGCAATTAACCAGATCAGAAAACTCAACTTCTGCAATGTATTGGCCTCTACCTACTAGATCCAAAGATTGCATCTTGTAGCAAAGTAGAGAAGTTTTACTACAGAACCTATGCTCAGTTCTCTGGCTTTACTAACTTCAAGGGTGTGGCGAATGAGGCCCCAATCCTCCATCCTAACCCAAAATATGAGCTCATTTGTGGTGGTGGTAGCCCTCACACACACCTGCTTGACAGCAGCCGCGCCAATGGCACAGAATACAAGAAAAGTTAATTTACTGCCCAGAGAAGTTTGTCTCCTGCTGGTGGAAAGAGCAGGCTAATCAGAGTCCACGCAGCTCCCTCCAAAAGGGAGAAGGCATTGTGAGAAGCTTGAAGAATCTAGCAACAAGACCTTTCTGAAAAATAGGAGCTCAAATTCAGAATTCCAGGATAATCTTGATTTCTGGTTTTAAGAGCTATATTATCTTTCGTTAATATCAAGAATGCATCACAAAGATTTAATGACATCAACTCATTCCCAGACTAACTTGGTTTTAAGCCTCGCTTGTTTTCTGTATCTAAACTGGACACCAATGCTTAAGGAAATCAAACCTGCTGGCACTGCAGTTCACTTTCAGGGAGGTGCTAGTCCGTTACTTCGAGCATTGCTTCCTGGCTCTGGAGGGAAGTGTTCAGTTTCCTGCAGAAGCCTGTCATACTGGATTTCTGATATGAACTTGCCTGTTCCCACTGTTGGAGGAGCTTGAACCTCCTTCTCGCTAAGGATGGCTGTGGTACATTTCAGGAGAGCTCTGGTTCTTTGAGCATCATTTCCTGGCTCCAGTGCTGAACTCCTAGCCTGCTGGCACAGATCCTTCTTCCCACTGGCGTCTGCCAGTCCTCTGGGCCTTCCCAGTGCACATCTATTAAATAGACTTGCATGAGTTATTGTGGGCCCTAAGCTTCCAGTTGAACTCATGGGGGCATTGTCATGGGCTCTAGCTCTTCAGCTGGACTTGTGCAGAACATTGCCATGGGATCCAGGCCCTCAGCTGGATTCTTTGGGTCTTTGTGTGGACAGCTTTTGCTCATGTTCAACTCCTTGGATGACTATCCAATACTAAAGATTGTGTCCTGTATTAAAATTTTCCTTGCAAACCCTAGACAAAGGACAGCACACAGCTGGTACTTCTGAAAATGAAATCTCTGAAGTATGGAATTGCCTGCCACATAATTTTAAGTCAATGAAAGTACTTGAGGCTGCTTTTCTTCCTGTTTGGAACTTATGCTTGTGAGCAGTTCAAGCTTTGAGTTATATCAAATCTGATACAAGAAACAGACTAACATGACCCACATGCACATGTGTTACTCTCAAAATAGCCAGGTATGAGCCAAGGTTTGACAAATTTAGCATGCAAACAGCAAAGATGTTAATTGTGCAAAACTACACCAAATTCCAACTTTCACTGTTCAGAATCAAGTCATCATGGAGAGCTTTTTTCCTTTTTAAGACAAGACTTTTTGTAAACTGAAACCTCAGTATCCAGGTAATATTGCAGTACCGGTACACTTGGCTATAAGTGGGTTTTGGCTTGCAAGCTTAGTCTCTAGAAGGTTCACCATCACCGCTCTCTGCTTCCTCATCAGGGAGTCTTCTAATGCTTTCCCCAAGGCCTCAAAAATGCCGCAAGGCTGTCTAGTCTTTCTTTCCCTAATACCCAAGTCCCTTTAGGCCTCAACCTTAGTAAGCAGCTGTGACATTGTCACTAAATAGCACTCTTCACTCTCTGTACCTCCAGCCTGCCAGAGACTCCTCCGTCCTCCCTACCTGTGCACCACCGGGAGGCCCCTTATTACATGCCTAACTTGAAGTCAAGATGGGGTTCCCACAACCAAACACCCAGATTCTTCCAGTTGCAGATAAGCCAACACTTCCTCCACGCAAGAAAAAACCCTGCAAAAAGTCATCTCTGCAGCATTAGGGCCCTAGGATTCCTCATATAGCCCAACAGGAGTCACGAGTATGAACTGCAGTCTTGGGTCCACCCTGGCTTTGACGACATGCACCGCACACATGCATCTGTAACAGTTGAGAACTTACTAGCAGGGATATAATCGACATTTACATACTAGCAGGTATGTAATGGACAGTTTTAGCTCCATACCCGAACAGGCACTTTTAAGCACCTATCTCGAGTCTAATAATTCTGTCATTTATGCTAATAATTCTGTCACTTATGACTTAGATTTGAATGTCAGTGTCAAGTGAGAAAGCTGGACAAGTCCTGCGTTCCACTGCATCAATACATCCCAGACATTGCCTGTTCTCGTCAAAGTAGGCCTCCAGGAAGACCTGGCTCCCTGTACACTGTTCAACTCTAGATAAGCTCAAGAATTTAGCAGCCAACAGGGAAGACTATAGGTGTTACCTGCTGTCATATCAAAGCAATTCTGGTCACAGGAATTTTGATTTGCCATGAAGTGGCAGTATTATGACCCAGGTACCCCACACCCCCCACCCCCTTTTAAGGTTGGCATTTACTGTCCCTTGAAGGTATGTACTTATCCCATGACTAGAGTTTAGCCAAATTCCCTTTAAAGCATAACTTAGTTGTCACTAATGATCCAAGGGAGTTGGTCAGTTTGCTACCTTACAAAATATAGCACTGAAAAGTGACCTGGGGCCTCTAATTCCCCAAACCTGAACAAGGGATACACAGGACCTCGTGAGCAGCTGTTTTCAGGCTGCATCCAGATGGAAACCAAGGTGGTCAGATCAGCTGTGCCGCCCATGTGACACAGTTACCCCAGTAGGGGGCAGCGTGGATACAGTACAAACAGCCCTGGGAGAAAATGTCAGGGACCATGCTCAAGACAGCTCAAGGAGTATTGGTTCATCAAGCTGCTAGGACACATCCTGCCCCAGCGTAGGTGACCTAATGATGCTGTCAGCTCAGAACTGGAGACAGTGTTCTAGGCAGCCAGGTCAGGCCTTACCCTGTACCCCAAGAGATCTGAGCCTTCAAGGAAGTCCACACAGGAAATAGGTACATCAGAAGTGTGGCTGGAGACAAGCCTCAAGAGCCCCACCCCAGGACTGAGACGCACCACTCAGGCCTAACAAGACAAACTGGAAAGTGTCGTGCAATAGCACCACCTGGCCCAAGGGGCCCAGACAGGCATCAGAGGAGGACTAGAGCTTCCGGACCCATACTCTCACCACCGCCCTTCCCAAATGCTTTCGTTTGTCCCATGTATCCTTGGTCTTCATGACTCATCCTCCCCTCCAGGATCAGGGTTACCTAAAGCAGCTGTACTACACTTGTGATCATAGGTTGGTCATAGTGACCTGCTTTGTATCTACACATCGTGATTTTGCTGTGTAAATTACTCCTGACAAAGGACCTCAAGTAGCCATCCATTTGAAATCCAGGAGCTATTCCTCAGTGTCCAATAAAACCAAATTCCTCCATTAGTAGCTGACATTCTGCAATGTGGAGAGACCAAGAACTTGGCACATTTGCCATCTAACAGGTCAGGAGCTGTCTTTCCTTTAGCATTACATGTGAACCTGGATGTGCCCAGTGGTTCTGAATCCTCTAGACTGGAGAAACTTGGAATTCAATGAACCTATTGGTAGTCATGGACTTGGGCTAAGCTTCCATGGAAATAATCCAATTACCTTTTAGGTAAAGACTGATTACATATTTAACATGTAACACTTTGGAAAACTTAGTCAAACATTACCAAAAAAAAAAAATTAGTCAATGCCAGTCAAATGTCTAATGTGGCAAGACCCCAACATATGAGGTCACTAGGCCAATGGTCAGTTCTTCCTGGTGCATGCAATAGAGGTAGTCAGCCCTGGCGTTTGTGCTTTAGCTTTTAAGTGACTAGAATCACCTACTCAGCTGTCTAACTCATTCATCCCTGGGGACAATTTTGCTCCCTCCACCAGTGTCTCCCCTGCACCACCAGTCATGCCAGCCACCATCTCATCACACCAGTACCATCCAGCACTTCAGCCGTCCTCCCATCTCCAGCCTCACCCCGCCCCACCCTGGTGACGACAAATGACACCTATGTCATGTCTTAACACCTGAAATGCCTTCTTGGTGCCACGAGGAAAGTTTAACAAGGTTTTGGAAACTGGACCCTCCATGTGAAAGGCCTCAGCCATTCCCAGCC